>VUQG01004218.1:66050-78879 GCA_015106755.1 Etia nguti
CCTTCCCAAACAAGACCCGGGTAGCTATATTGGCAGAGCTGGAAAAGGAAAGGAGGCGACTGATGCAGAGTCAGTCCATAAATACTCCTGGAGCCAGGTAGGCGTAGTGTAGCATAAGTAAGAGAAGGACCTAATACTATTTTTTTATGTATGTATTTATTTGTTTGTTTGTTTTGGGGGGGCGCATTGTAGGAGAAGCTGAGGGATATTAATTCTGTGTGTAAACCATTAGTAGGTGGCATGATCTGATGTCCTTGTGTTGGCATTGTTCCTACAACATCATAATTACTGTTGCTCTTGGACCATCAACTACAACAGTAATGCAAAAAACATGAAAGAAGTCATCGAAGGACAGGACACACATGTAAGTTATGAAGGTAACTTTGGTTCTGTGAATTCCCAGACATCAAGTTGGATATGACTCCTTGCACTGCATGCAGGTTGAGATCGTATGTAAACAAAGTCACATGCGTGACGTGTAGGCTGCCTGCATGTGTTTGCTATAAATACCATGTTATAGCCAACATCCAGTCTCTAGGAAGCTTCCTGAGCCGAGATGTTCCGAGTGACCAGCATGACTGGCAGTTTCCCGGGAATTCACAGAACCATAGTTACCTCTTTCAGTTTAATTCCCACCTCCCTGCCAGTAGCATTAAACAAGGTGGATGGCTTGTACCTGCAGTGAAATAAGGAACAACAGCTGGACACTGCTGTAGAGATTTTCCCTAGTGAAACACGTTTCATTGCCATCTAAGATGTGGAGACACTCCTGACAAATGTGGCAAATAACATCTGTGGGAACAGGTGCGCTCACCACTTCATACGCTTATTTTATTGTAAACAGTCCAGTGGAAAAGTCGATTTTTTTTTTTAACATGGCTTTTCCCCTGTTCTTTTAATTATAACATATAAAGAGATGCTCCGAGTATGTAAAGCTCTGTGCTGCTTCAATCTAGAGTCATAAAATGCTGAAGCCTGAACTTTAATGCCCTCATTATTATGACAGGGTGCCAGTTGCCTTTTTCTTCTATAATGTTATGACTTCACAACAATGTGACTGGACATTTGCAGTGATGTTCCTGGAACAATAATTATGATGATGTTAGAACACCAACACATAACCTGTCATTAGTCAGGCTTAAAGGGCCGAGTTCAGGCAGAACAGAAAAGACTTTGGTAAATTTCACATGCTTCCATGCCATCTTTTTTCCCTCCAACACTGTAGCATCTCGCTGGCCCGGCCCAGTGTTAAGGACTTCAGGGACAACGCAGAACAGCAGCACATTGCTGCGCAGCAGAAAGCTGCCTTGCAGGTAAGACACCAGAAATGCTACAAGAAGTGCAACCACATTCAATAATGATTAAATAAACCAACCCTGTGGTTACCCCTCCTTTATTTTTTTTTATTGGGGGGGGCAGTGAGGTCATTGATCTTTAATGTTCCAGTCATTTATTTTAGAAGTTTACTGCTTGACTCCACATCACTGTGTCCTCAGCTGTGATTACAGTCTGTTTTGGTGCTGAGAGCGTCAGAACTAATCTGCTGGACAAACAAATGCCAGATCTCACATCTGTGATCTGAAATCCAAAATATTTTTACTAAGTGCTGGTGAATTAATCATTGGTTCAGGCATGCTGTCTTAAAGCTGCCTGAGAAATCTGAGGGCAGCATTTCTTGTAAATTACAGTTGAAACCAGCTGAGTATCACTTAACAGTGCTAACGTAGATTAGAGGCTTCAAGGCAACTGGATTTAAAAATGAGCTGCATTTAATCCTCCTTCTATATCATTAACAGGGGGAAATAACTAGGATTTGTTATCAGACTGTCAATATAAATTCAAACTCAACAAGCTAACTGATGAAAAAGAATAATTGAAAACACAGATTCTTCATGTCATGCTGGTGTGATTGCATGTTTGGGTGGCCCTCTGCTGTCTTAAGCCTGTAGCTGGCTTTATTAAGCGGTGAATATGTTGTTCAGGAAGTTCTCCTAGAGCCACAACACTAACACCTTTATTTCTTTTCTTGCAGCATGCACATGCACATTCTTCAGGCTTCTTCATCACTCAGGACTCCTCATTTGGAAACCTCATCCTCCCAGTTCTTCCACGCCTGGAGCCCGAGTCATGACATTTTACCCCCGATCTGCCTTCCGGTGTGAGAGGCGCAGCTTTGGAACAACCCGGGCGCACACCAGAGCCACGTCTCTCATCTTGGACAGCTGTTTGTGATGTCGTAAATGACCTCAGTGGAGCGTTAAATGACCTCTTTTGTATTTTCATGACTAAAAAAGCTGGCTGCTGATTTTAGAAAACCTGCACAAAGGATCAGAAGACTGTTCTAGATGGCCGTGAAACATTCCAGTAAAGGTTATATTTTGACTGTTTTCATTCTGCTGTGGATAATAAAAATGTTGCACACGTTAAAGACGATAACAGGAGCGCTTCTGGACTCCAATACACTCACTGATGTTCTGTGAGGGTGAAAGATATCAATTCAATAAATGGAGGAAAAAAATATTTTTAGTGGTTTATTGTAAAACAGCCATTAGCAACTGCTAATCTGCTGTGAAAGTCAACAAGTGTCAGTTTCACGCTTCTGTTTCATAACCACACAAGAAAAAAATCCACTAGACAGGAAGCACCCATGATGGTCGGAATACAATCGACATATGGTTTGAAGTAAATTGTGCTAAAAATTCTTTTCTCTGATTTTTTTTTTCTTTTTTTTTCTATACACAAAGTATGCAGAGGTTTTGTAGGCCTGTGCCTCAGTCAGGCAGAGCAAGCACCATACATGAAACTGTCACTTTGACACAATGGGCAACAGTTCTCCTTTCGCCTTCATTGTTTTGATCTTGGCCTTAATGGTGTCGTCCATCGCCTGTCGGCAGCGGTGGGCGTAGTGTGCCAGCGTCTCCTCCTTCTCGTCCCACGGTGCTAGTGCGTGAAAAACCTCCGGAGCAGCCAGGCTGAGCTCTGCTATGGCCGCCGTACGAGAGATTGTGTTGCGGTCCACACCGATGCGGTCAAACGCCACCTTCATGGAGACGCTGCGGCGAAACTCTTGGAGGGCAGCCATGTAGCGTGCTATCACACCCACCACGTTTTTCACTACCAATAAAACCCAAAAAGCAATGTTTAGTACAGTGAGTACTCTGTGACACATTTATCAGAGTGTGTCTATATGTCCTTACTCCTGACTCGAGTGTTTTCTCCATCCCGGCTCCTCTTGCTCTTCGGGGTCCGATGGCGCTCCAGAGGATGAAGCTCCACTTCCTCAAATGAGTCAAACAGCGTTGGCGAATCAAACCCACCTGCATCATCAGAGGAGGCCATGTGTGAGCTTCCAGGTTCCACCTGAGTGGAACAGCGAGGCCACCTCTTCTCTAGAAGAAAGAAAGAGAAGGATGAGGACTGAAGATTTTGAGAAACCAACTAACTCTAGTTCAGTTTAGGTGATTTTTGTGTAAAGTTACAAACGGCACAGATTCGTGAGCTTACCGGGGCGCAGTTTGTCCTGCAGGAAGTCACAGATGAGTTCGGCTTTCTTTGTGAGTTCATGTTGCAGCAGCTCCTTGTCCTGCTTCAAACTGGAGATCATCTCTGTCATTTGTTGGTTTCGGCTGCGTTCTGCAATGAGTAACGCTCGCAACTTCTCCAGCTCACTCTCGCCTTCTTCAGCTTTACAGAAAGAGAAAAAAAAATACAAACAAACACATGTTAAGTGTTGTTCCCCTGGCAGCATGAAAACATACGAGCTGGTACCTGCGTTCTTCTCTGTAGTCTCTGTGGCGGAGCTGCATCGCTCAGCCTGCTCTGTGGTCCCTGATGTGCAGCTGCCTCCTCCTAGTACCTCCATCTCTGGGTCCATTGATCCCTCACACCCCACATGTTGTCCATGCTGGGGCTGACAGCAAGATGAAAGAGCCTTTACTGGCGCCAGTGTTTGTGTGATTTGAGAGTATGTGTTTGGTGCCTGATATGTCTGTAAAACACAGACTGGGTCTGTCTCTGCGAGCCCAGTATCATCGTCTTCTGCTGGGGCAGATTCCTGTTTGACCTTCTTTGCCACGATGGCTCCTCCCTGGGCCCCGCTTCTTTTCCTAGATGGCCGGGGCTCATAGTCGCCATCCTCATCTGTGGCTGATGAATCGCATGCAGCAATGTCAAAAAGCTGACTGCTGAACTCCTCGCCCTCTGATGCCGCTTCACTATAGGAGAGGTCACATGATGTTCTCACTGCAATCTGAACATTTAGAAAGAGGTGATGTCCAACTTTACAACCTTATAATCCAGTACATAATTGTCTCTATAGCTTTACTGTAGAGTTCATGACAACTGTACAGGGAATTAATTTTCATGTAAGTCACCAGTTTACATCAAATTAAGCCTTAAAATTATGCATAACTGCATGAAATCCGTGGACTGTAACTTAAAGATGGCTTGTAGCCACATAGCTTCAAACTTCCAAAAAGCAAATCCACTGTGAAAGTGATTTAAGAGTGCGTTATTTCCACAAACATCCAATATAAATGTAAGGCTGCAGGGATTTTCCAGTCTTGTCTGGGTTTAATCATATGCTGACAGACAAAGCATTAAAGGCTCATGAACCCACATGCTGATTTTACACTGGCCCTAAGCTCACGTGAATTTGTCAGTAACCCAATTCTTTGCACATTTGAACATCCCTGTGTCATTTCAGACAATACCAGCACCTCACCTTACTGGTTGGACGACCTCCAGCAAACCTCTCCTGGCCTTGTCTGGTATTGGCTGAGCCACCACAAGTGTTTGCATTTTCACCAAAAGGCCAATGGTAGGCGTGTCCGGCCCCACAGCCCCACACAGCAATGGGGACGCTGCCACCATGCGGACCAGAGTCAGCTGTCAGCACATTGCTGTAGGAGCCACGGGTGATGTGCTGCAGGCTGGGGAGGAGGTTGCAGATGGTGCCGTGGCTGTGAGCCCAGCGGACGAGTTTACACAGACTGTCCGAGGTGGTTTGAACCAGGCTGGACATCATAGCAAGTCTGAAACAGGGCGAGAACACAGTGTTGGAAAGACTTAAATATTATTTACTTGTATCTGTTGCTAATATCTCTGCCATCATAGATAACGACTGCTTCCATCAGCTGCCTTTGCTTTTCCCTTTCTTTCCTTTGCTGCTGATGCCACAAGTTTTTTAATAATTACTCAAGAAAATTCACATTTTCAGGCACTTGCAAGTCTTGATTTGATCCGTATTAATTTTCAGCCATGTGTGACCTAAACTGAGTCCTAAGAACAGCTTCAACTCTACAGCCTACTCATATTAGAGGATCAAGATTTATGTTTCAGTTTTTTGTTTTTTACTTGACTTTCTTCAATTTTAGGGTTTACATTATGTAAAATGTTTCATGTCCTTGTATATATTAAACTGGGGATTTTTTTTTAAAAATTACAGTTTTTAATGGGTTTAATTTCACTTCAGCAGAAACCAGGACAGATTTTTAATGCATGTTTACCACAAATGACCACATCTAATCTGTTAATGTTTTCCCCTTTTCTCCTCTTTAAATGACCCTCAAAGAGGACTTGTTGCTTTGCAAGTCCTATCGTGCAACAGCTGTATACTACACCTTGTAAGATGCAGCTGTTGCAATACTAAATCCCTTGATTACAGTCACATATTAATGAAGGCAACATTTTCCAATTCATAAAAATAAAAATAAATCTTGCCCGCTACAAGACGCCCAATTGTAGCTACAGCAAATGAACTGTAAAAACCGAGTGTCCTTCAGTTTCCTGTTAAAAACAACTTATATTTTATTTAAACTGGCATAAATCATCAATTTATCTTCCTCTCGATCAAAGCTGTCCACGGGCAAATCCTAATTTAACAGACACAAGAAAAACAAGCACCTACAGCACATGCACATGCCTCATAATTACCTTAAAAAAAAAAAATCTAAATTAAACCAGGTCCATGCAGGTTTCACATAATCTGACTGTCCTCATTTATTCCGCAGCTGCCTGCTATAAGCCAAAGCGACACTCAGGTCTTATGTGCTGACGCGAAACATGCTTGATTAAAAATAATAATAATAATAAAAAAATGTCCAGCTTTTGTTTAATTATTATCTTCTTTGTCTGGTAGGTTTAATATCGCCAAAGTTGAACGAAAGGGTTGGTTTACTGCCAGCAAGTGGACGGGAGGAGGAACTGTGCTCCGCTTTCAGTGGGTGATGAAACAGTGACCTCTAGTGGGCAGAGGGGGGAAAGGATAATAATAAAGTACTATAATATATATCCTGCACATGCATATTATTTTTATTTTATTTTTGTTTTGATACAATTAATTTATGCTGAATAAATTATAAGAAGAGGAGAAATAAAATATCCAATTCATCCATATAGATTGTAAGACGTGTTAAAAACAAAAAAAACATTTAATATTTGTTTTGCCGGGTTAAAACATGTTTTTATGTATTTATATATATTTATTTTTCTCCCTGAAACACAAATAAAAAGCAGTTTCACAGCAGCATAAGCAGCCAAACTAGTTGTGCTGTCACAAAAAATCTTCTCAAGATTACAAATCAAGCGAACAGAAACTTTCAGGATGTCAATTTGATGCAAACACATCGTTCCTGCCCGGTGAAGCTGAAACATCCAGGAACTTGATGCAGACTTTACTTTAAAACACAAACTGTGTTTTATTTTTAAGTTTTTATGAAAGCCCAAATTAACTTTTAATGTTTAAAATGTGTATTTTTAGCATCCTGAAGAGTGACTAGCGAATTTCTCTAATTAACATAAAGCTAATTAGCCTGAGGCCAGTTGAAAGATTACGTGCGATGACGTCATAGCCCATAAAGCAGGTTAACTGGGGCAGTTAATCTGACATACCCCGCTTGATGTGGATTTTTCCGTGTCTGGATCAATGAGTGTATAAAAGCTGGAAGTTTTTTGGTTTTTTAAAGTTATTGGTCTGACTTCAGAGACTTGACTGAACTTGCTCCTGGCTCCACCCTCCGTTAGTCAGCCAGTGTAACTACGTGTTAGTGCTGGTGCCTTTAACTTACAAGCATCTTGGAGAGAGGAGGGGAAAAAAGAGGACTTTCCCCCCGGCTTTAATCTTGGGGAAAGACGGCTATCCTGCCGTCGCAAGTTTGTTGGCTTTAAACTTTAATAGCCTGTGTCTTTCCGTAAGGGTGAGAAAAAAGGGCAGGTTTTGAATGCGTTTTCGGACTTGGATTAAGTTGTGCATGGAAACTAATGATATTTGAACCCGTGGAAAGGAGAGAGAGGAGGTGGGTGTCGGATACAGGACTTCTTTTGCGTGTCCGTCTTCTTATTCTTTTGCGCGTGGATCACAGATACAAGCGTGTTTAATTTGGTCAGGTTTTTTGTTTTTATCATAAAACTTCCTAAATCTGATTAAAGCTGCACAGATCCTAAAGGTTTAATCGTGCTGGAAGACATAACATTTTCGAGGAATCTTTGCAGTGAGAATCAGAACCAGAAATATATATATATTGTAGCAGTATTGAAATTATGGCGCTGAAGGCCAAAGTGTTGTACGATTTCCACTCTGAAAATCCAGGAGAGATCTCCATAGCAGAGAATGAGGTGGTGACTCTGTTCAGCGAGGAGGAGCTGGAGGGTTGGCTGGAGGGGGAGAACAGCAGGGGGGAGGCTGGCCTCTTCCCTGCCTCTTATGTTGAGATCATCAGAGACCACATCACCTCCAACAACAATGGCTTCTCCTTGACCCAAACCAAAGTCCAGACCTCCTACACATCCTCCCAGCCTCATAGAGGATTTGGGGCTGATAGCAGCAGCTTCCACACTAGCCAGGGCAGCGATGACGACTGGGATGACGAGTGGGACGACAGCTCTCCTGTGGCCAATGTCCCTCAGGGTCTCGGCAGCAGCCCTCCTTTGCACCCGGTTGCCACCTCCCTGCCGGGCCGTGGGAGCTCCCAGCAGCAGCAGGCCAAGAGTTCAGCCACAGTGGGGAGGAACCTGAACAGGTTCTCCACCTTCGTCAAGTCCGGAGGGGAGGCCTTCCTGCTCGGGGAGGCGTCAGCTTTTGTGAAAGATGGAGACAGGATCTGCGTGGTGATGGGGAAGCATGGACCAGAGTGGCAGGAGGACCCCTATCCATTCACGTGCACCATTGATGACCCCACCAAGCAGACAAAGTTCAAAGGGATGAAGAGCTACATGTCATATGGCCTTACTCCAACGCACACCAATGTCCAAGTCAACCGCAGGTATGTATCGTCTTTCTCCACTTTGCAGCTTTTTACTGCGGTTTACGAAATGTTAAAAACAGAGCTGTGGATTTTTGCCATCTGGAGCCTTCTCCTGTTTCCTCTCTGAGGTTCTCTCAACAGCTTTCACATTGTTTCCATGTCCCTGTGTCTGTCAGTTGAACTACACTCGAATTCCCTCAGGGCTTGTTGGGAAAAGGTTCCTTCACTTCCCCTCCTTTTATCTTTATCACTCCATCTCACTACATGTTCCTGGCATTTACCTTACCTCACTTATTCAACCAGTCCCAATTTCTCCCCTCTCCACTCCTCCCTGCAGGTATAAACACTTCGACTGGCTCTACGCTCGGCTCGTGGAGCGGTTCCCTGTCATCTCAGTGCCACACCTGCCAGAGAAGCAGGCCACGGGCCGCTTCGAGGAGGACTTCCTCTCCAAGAGGAGGAAGGGTCTGATCTGGTGGATGAACCACATGACAAGCCATCCTGTGCTGGCACACTGTGACGTTTTCCAGCATTTCCTGACTTGTGGGGCGGATGAGAAGGCATGGAAGCAGGGAAAGAGGAAGGCAGAGAGGGATGAGCTGGTCGGGGCCAATTTCTTCCTCACAATCAGGTAGGAGTCTGAGGATTGGTAATGTCTTTATTAACTTGCACATAGCATTTTGTCAGGTTCTTTTTAATAGTGTTAAGTTAAGGTACAAGATATTTGACCTTGTACAGGGAACTAATATTATAAACTATGTTCTTTGCTCTGTTTCAACAACTTGGAATTGAAGGCCTTGAAAAATTGGGTGTGCCAGATAGTGAGCAAAAGATAAGCAGTAGAAAAACATAGCCTCAAGATTTAAAAACGACAGTCTTCCCCTTTCTTTTCTCCGTCAGCCCTCCGTCTGTACCTCTGGACCTGCAGGAAGTCGAGAGCAAGATTGAAGGCTTCAAAACATTCACCAAAAAGATGGACGAAAACATCGTAGTCGTGAACACCAGCATCAACGAGTTCGGCCGTAAACAAATATCAGGGTTCAAAAAGGAGTACCAGAAGGTCGGACAGTCCTTCAAACTCCTGGCCCAGGCTTTCGAGCTGGACCAGCAGGTCTACTCAGTGGGCTTGAATAAGGCCATTTCCTACACGGGGGAGGCTTACGAGGCAATAGGAGAGTATTTTGCTGATCAGCCGCGGCAGGACCTGGACCTCATTTCCGACCTGCTGGACATCTACAAAGGACACCTGGCCAACTTCCCTGACATCATCCATGTGCAGAAAGGTGGGAGAGTGTCTTTGTCTTCATGTTGGTAACAAATTCAGCTCTGCAGTGTTTGTCTTAGAGCACAAATGTAAAGGAAGGATGTTGAGCACATTTTTATGCAGGGCTAGCATTTTAATACTGCCTAAATAGGTTAAAATACTTTCTAGGGAAAATAAATTCTAATTAGTAACAAACCAATTATGCAAAATCAAAAAATTTGTTAAGACGCCAACAAACTTGGAGGAAAGGAAACGGACTCGGCACCAAGCATGTAGGGAAGCTTTTAACTTGCCTTTAAAGAAAAAAATAAAAATGAATTACTTATATGTCTAAATGCTTCTAGCCTGTCTGTTAATCATGCAGACATACAAAGAGCCAGATTCTGACTGTATCCCAACCAAAGGAAACATCTGTTTTCATTTAGTGAAGAGCACTGTCAATCTGCGTCGAAAACTGAAACCCGTGGTCCATTGTAACACTCCGGGTACTGTGCGAGGGCCTGTATTTGCTCATTTTGAAAACACACACACACATTCACAAAGCAGGAGTTGCCTTATTAGTTCCCTGCAGGTTGGGAGGAGGGAGTTTCTCCTGGCACGCAGAGTCCAGACATTTGCCAGACCGAGAGACACTGTTTCTATAGTCCACTGAACTCTGTTCTCCAGATACAATCCCAGCTCCCAACTGTGGAACGAGCCTGAATTGCAATAGTCCGTGTGACTGACAGGACTTCACCTCCTTTCCTGTTGACAAATAACAAGCACATTGTTTTATGCCTTGCAAAGCCCATTTACTTACTAACTCACTGTTTTTTCCTGTTATTTAAGTTTTTCATGCCAAAGTTTCTCTCCACAGAGCATCATTGGTTCGGGGTATTGTATATAAAATGGGACACCAAATAAAAACCAGTGAATCAGAGTGACACAAAACACATTTTACTTAAACTATAACCAAATTGATTAAAATCTCAGAAAGACAGGCCAAGAATAAAAAGATGTCAACGTCATTTAAACATTTCAGGGGATCTCTCACAAAGTAGTGACATAATTCTGGGGCACCGGCGTGGTTTTCATCACTGAAATCACTGACTGGCAACATTTTTTGTCCTTTTCATACAAAGGGTTGATTCTGTTCATTCTTTGGTCAGGAGTTTCAAGTGGACTTACAGAGCTCAACAGTGACCGCCCACTTTTTTAAGGGCTCCAGTTCCACAAGTGATTTTTTCATTTATTTTGTCCACTGATGTTTCAGAAAATCATTATATTTTACATACATTTAAGCCTTCAAGTGAGCCAGCCAGCTACTTGTGAAAAACAGGCAATGTTGGCTTGTAGTGACAGCAGTGCTAAAATGACTTATTTTAGACAATGGATCCAGGATAATAAAGCGTATTTAAAATATGAATCATGCAAAGGTGTTCCAGTAGAATATCAGATCCTCTTCTAGTTTTCAGCAATCTAAAATGAGATTCCATGCTACTGTAAACTAAATTATAACCATAATTATATTATATGCAAAGGAAATGACTAACACAACTATAAAATAGACCCAGCATGCAGAAGAACTTGTAAGCCTTCACAATAAGCACTCTCAGACTTTAGTAATCATCTCTGCTGGTGTTAGAAAAGGTCAGTATCCGCTGAGTAACATCCTCAAACCATTGACCATACTGCAGAGACGACACTGCTGCTGGGGTTGTGAAATAACTTAGATTCGCATAAGATGACTGGCTTAGGTCCCACGGCATCTGATTTGATAAAGAAATAGTCAAGAAAGAAAACAGGACTGCAGAGGTTTTCCATTTCCAGACACATCAGGCGTCATTCTTTTCTCAGCAGCAGCAGCTCCACATTCCACTAATTTCTATCAGTCTCATATTGTCTCATATACACTTTCTCCAGTAATGACTAAATTAGAAAACATATAAAATGGCAGTGTGTAAAAGCTGTGACACCTCATGTTTGACTGCTTTGTTGAACTACATGTGTCACTTACGGTGACAGTCATCTATGCCAGCTCAGTCTTTTAAGTCCAAAGGCTACATCTGATTTGAATGAGTGGGAATTCCTGGGCCTCTTGCACTCTGTTGCCCCGGGGCTACAGGAATCCAAAATGGAGCGGTCTCAGGATTACGTTCCCCTCCTCCTCTTTTTTTGTTCCCCCCTTTTTCCTCTTTCCTCTTGTTGGTTAAAGAAAAGTAGGAAGCAGAAGAAGAAGAAGAGGGGAGGTGAATGTATGAGGGGGTACAGAGAGTTACAGAGCTCTACAAGATTTCCTACCAGCATAACAGTACAAGAGTTCAAATTATAGCTCGGTAATCCCCTTGGCAGGGAGGAGAGCAAAGTCTGAGTTTTTTTTTCACTGTGGTGGCAAACTTGTGCTTCTGATCTTTGTGAGATAGGGAGAAGGAAAGATCTAGAAGGAGAAACTAGGTCAGCAAGTGCAAGATCAGCTTCCTCGCAATTTCCTCCTCGTTCATGTGAGTTAGTCCTTTGCTCTGAGATCCCTCTTTGTTGGTCATGTCTGTCTGGACTGTACAGCCTCCCCCCCCCCAAAGCTTGAGTCACTCTAAACACTGTGACTCATAAGTGGGTGATGGGTATCTTCAAAGAAACCTGGAAAAAGTTTGCAACAACCAGCGCATTTCTGCAGGTTTTACAACATGTCATGATTTTATCTGCCTCAGTTATGACCTCATGAATTCTGTATTGCGCAAGTTCCTTTTGTAGAATTGTGTTTAAATTATTTGTGTAGAAGTAAAAAAAAAATCCCAGACTTCCTTGATTTGACTACTGAGTTTGACTTCCTCTTTCCTGTGTAGAGAACGTAGCCACCCTGATGTCACCCAGTGATTTGTGGACATTTATTTTGAAGTCTCAATTTTCTAATTTTGGCTTGCAAAAAAAACTTAATGCTGTCTCAGGGGAAAAACTGTACTCCTTCGAGTGTCTTTGTCTTTCTTTTTTTTTTATATCTGAGCACAAAAAACCCTCAACCCACACAAGCTAAAGAGAGCACAACCATATAGCAGGCTGTGAAGATGTTTAGCTCTGTTGTTATCATCAAGTCCTGAGAATGGGTCCATGGAGGCGTAAAAGGGTATTTTTTATAATGGGGATTTTATATTGAAAAATAAAGTGGCGATATAACCTTAACCATATCAATTTTAGCCAATCAGAAGCCTAAGGGGCGAAAAGTTGTCAGGCAAAAGAAGGAGGAAAAAGAAAGTATTGTGCAGGAGTCTCCTGTTCCTTCCATTCATAATAAAGTCTTTGAGTTATCCAGTGTCTGCTTTTTTTTTTTTTTTTTAAATTTTTTTTT
>VUQG01004220.1:0-11114 GCA_015106755.1 Etia nguti
TTATGCACTCCATACTGTATATAAATGCCACTTGTTTTGCACATTTCCAACTGCCAATCTCTGTATATTTTATTTTATTGTTTATTCTATTCTATTTAATTTTTAAAATCTCTCTCTCTCTCTCTCTCTCTCTCTCTCTCTGATGTGACAATAAAAGTGATTTGATTTGATTTAAAAACATTTACGAATTTTTATTCTATTGATCGCTCCTCTTATTACCATGTATGGGTTAGCTTTTTTAGCAAACTGCTCGTTGGATAAGGGGTGAAATTCTTCTGACAAGAACACATATTATTAGATTATGTAAACATTTTTTAGAAGCAGGAAATATTTGGCTTGTTCCATTGTTGCTGGGTTCTTGTCCTTAGCAGTGGAGTTGCCAACATTATAAGTTCACAGACAAATCCACGCAGTTTGCAGATTGTGTAACGCTTGAATTAGCTGAATGCAGAGAGTCAGCTCTGCCTTACAGAGCTACACATTAGAGTAGAAATGAGTGCGACTGCAGGCAAACAGATCACTTAAAGAAAAGAAGAAAAAAAAAAACGGCAGTTAACCTGGTTACATTAAAGAGTCTTAAATGACAAATAAGACTTTTGGCAGTGTCATCTGTAGCAGGAAGGATCTTCGGTGTATTCATACCTGATCTGAGCAGCAGCGCCAAGGCTCTGAGTGCAACCATGGTCACTCGATAATCTGCACTGTACTGAGATAACACCTTGAGGATCTGACTGGAAAACACACAACAAGCAAAAGCATCACCAAGGCTGTCGCCAAATAGATTAGGTCATTTTTATCACCTCCATGGAAAGACCAAACTTTTGCAAAAATTAATTAAATTAAAACTTCTTTTATGATATATATTGTTTTAGCTACTTCACCCTAAATACTAACTTCATCACTTGAACTATCATTAAATGAAAAATGGCGTTCTATTGTGTTATTCTAAAATTGTGTAAGCATTGCCGCTAACAGAAATGCCTGAGGTGGAGAAAAACACGGCTTAATTATAGAAATTGGCCTATGAAAACAGGGTCATAGCAGCTAAAGCTGATGTTAAATAATCTGAATCAAAATCTATGAACTTAAAAGGAAATGTGTCTCAGATTCAAAGAAATTAAATTCAGTATGTTCCAGATTCAGTGTGGCATCCAATCAATGTAAAACTTTTATATTTATATATAAATATATTCAGAGAAATTCAACATTGTGAGCAATGTTTTTGTACTATTACATGTTTCCTACTCCTTAAAACTGAGTTTGTTTTTAATATTCCTTTACAGAAAAGTGTATTAGTGCTTCCACTTTTCAAAACTCAGAATCTAGAAGATCTAGCATATACATGGTGCACAAGCCTGCTGAAGAGGATGGGTATACTGATCATAAAGGGATGAACATGATCAGCAACTATACTCAGTTACGCTGTGGCTTTTTAACGACGTTTAATTGGTTCAGTTGGTACTAAGGAGCCTAAAACGTGTCAGGAAAATATGCATTAAAACCACTACCAGCCTGAACAGTTGATACCAGGCAGGATGAATCCATGCATTCATGCAGTTTATGCTAAACCCGCTGACCCTCGCATTTGAACGTTGCAACAGAAAGCCGCATCAGAGCAGGTAACGTTTTTCCAGTTTTCTGTTGTCCAATTTTGAAGAGATTGTTTGAACTGTAGCATTAGTTTCCTGTTCTTGGTTGACAGGAGTGACACCCAGTGTGGTCTGCTGCTCCTTTAGCTTTTTCAAGGTTCAACATGTTGTGCCTCTCTGCTGTGCATCTTAGAAGAACATTCAGAGATGCTCTACTGCATAACTTGATAGTGACAAGTTATTGGAGTTACTGTTGCCTTACTATAAGTTTGAATGAGTCTGACTATTGTCCTCTGACCTCTGGAATCAACAAGGGGTTTTTGCCCGGAGAACTGCCGTTCACTGGACATTTTCTCTTTGGACCACTCTCTGTAAACCCTAGAAATTGTTCTGTGGGAAAAACCCAGCAGTTTGTGAAATCTTTCCTCCCAATTTTAATGCTTGGTTTGAACTTGAGCAGGTTGTCTTGACCACGCCTACAAACTTCATGTACTTTAATGTGGCATGAGCCATCATGATAGTCATTCATTTAAATGAGTGGTGCTGCATCAAGCCCACAGCTCCCAGAGAGTCTTCACTTACTGGTGCACTCCCTCTACCTCCCACTCTTGGGCTTCATCCAAAGGTCCGGTTAGCTGGTCCAGTGTAGTGGGGCATATTTCAATCAGCTGACACAGCAATGACCAGCCAACCTGTAAAAAGGAACAAAAAACAATTAAAATGACATGAATGAGTCATTATAATAAACCAATGAAAAGTAATGATTCTGATCTCAAGCATACACATTACAGTATTTGTCAAACTGAAGCGTGCTGCTTGAGAAAGGGTGCCAAAACCTGCCGCCATATATGAATCTTACAATCTCACTTTCAGTTTGCTTCAATATGCACTCTTACCTCTGATAATTAGCATTACACAGCAGTCACAAAACATGCTAGATTTTGTGTAGGTGCGTCAGTCCACAGACGATTTGTCAACAACAAAGAGCTGAGGCTGTTTTAGCGAGTGATGCTGCTGAACACACCTCACCTCACCCAGATAGCACCACCTGCCATTAAGACAAAGGTTCATAATGGCTCATTTGTGTTGCGTCATTCATTACCTGCTGGACTCCTCTGCTGCTAATGTAGGTAGAGAGAACCAACACGAGCGGCACATGGACATCTTTGTCTTCAAACAGTTCAGCTGCTGCAACATGGAACAAGAGATAAGAAGACACGATGAGTCCCGTTAGTTTTGAATAGAGGGACTGGGTCTTTTACCCTCATTCATATTTTTAAATGTGCATAACAAGGCTGCGTGTATATGTGTAGCATTAAGCAGGACTTCATTGTGCAGGTACAAGTCTGTGCTTAAAATCTACTAATTTAAGTAAATCTAATTTTAAATTTGATTTCAGGTAACTTGAATGTGTTTTCACACCTAGCTTTAAGTAAGCTATAATGGCCTTAGTATGACCCTCTAGATATTATGTTTTGTATATAAGATAAGATATGCTTTATTTATCGCCAAAACTGGGAAATTACTCTGTCAAAGCAGCTAAATCATTAACCTACTGGATAACAAACCTTAAAGTAGAACATATGAACAAATAAATACAGCATCAATGGACTAGAAGATTGAAGTATGGAAGGGGAAAAAAATGCACAAAAGGAGCACAGTTTTTTTTAAAAAACAAAAAACAAAAACAAGAAGAGCTCAGTGAATAACATTGTGGTCTGAAGTAAATAAAACCATAAAAACGATCATGCAAAAGTAGTAAATGTCATATCACACTTTCACACTGGGCAAATACTACTTGATTGAATAAAAAAAATTTAATCTGACCTAATTCTCATAAGGCAACGCAAAAATGCCAAAAGGAAATGATGGCTGTTTATGAGCAGCGTGATGATGCACACGCTGAAACAATGTGCTTCCTACCATAGTCGGTGTGCGCCAGGAAAAGCAGATCCTGGATGATTTGAATCAGCGTGCACAGTTGCCTGTCTTCCTGGGGAGTTTTCAGCCTCACCAAAAGTTTTCTGAGCCTTTCTTCCAGCTCCTCTTTGTTAACCATGGTCTTTAAAGTGCCGTGTTCCAGCTGACGACGACTTGACGTGCATTGAGGTCAATCACTGCGCTCTCTCAGAACAACGGCCTTCGAGCGGCCACACTGAGAACAGCAGTAGCGTATAAATAACTCACTAACATATCCACTGTAGTTACTCATGTCTTTACAAAATATTACTGAATTGCTATGTTGCATAATAATACAGTAGCTACAGACAGCTATAAGTGGCTGTTGCGACAAGGGAAGCGGTCAGTGTCGCGGAGTTTCGGTTCCGACATCACAGTCCTCGGCTAACTTTCCTGTGGCAGGGAATAAGTTCCTCTTTGCGGAGTCGGTGACTTTATGCTGCTTGGATGTGAAAACGAAGCGAGTCCTCTCTGAAAGGCGTGTTCCTGCTTTCCTACGATCGCATCATATGACTGCAGGCAGTAAAAACTCCCCGTTTACAGAAGAGGAAGCTGAAAATAGAGTCAGAGAAGCCGACTTTCTCTCTGACAGGGAAGCTATCACAGAGAGTCAAGTCAACCGGCACAAAACGCTGCACTAACGTTATCACCTAACGTTTTTTTTTTCTTTACGTCAAGCTACACTTTTATAGGCTAACGAGTGGCTTCAGTGAGCCCTCCCCCTCGGCGTCCAATGCCAGTTGCTGATTTACAGATTTACAATGCAGCTTGACCTGGCACTGACATTTGCTCTGTATGATGGAGGAAATTCCCACAGTAAACTAAACTCTAAAAAAAAATTTTTTAATTATTTGAGTTAATCTCTAAATTAGGTGTCCTCCCAAAAAAGTCACCCCTGTGTATAACTGGAGGTGAGCGGATCGATCCAAATATGATAGTATCGATACCAAAGCTTGTATTGGTATTGAATCGATGTTAGGTAATATGATCGATACTTTGTTTTTCTAACGCTGTCTTCCTGAATACGTCGGAAATTCCGAGTTCCCGGTCAGAAATATTTTGTGAAATGCCCCCTCAACTCAAAAATCCCACTAGGAAAGACATAGCAACCCCACATACAATTAACAATACTAGATGGCATCACTGAACGTAAACAACAGTAAAACTGTATACTTTTAATCTGTACTGCCACTGTTGTCTGGTTGTGACACAATAAAGTCATAGTAGAGAAATTCCTACAGGCATTGCTGTTTGCAGTGTTTTCATTTACAGCTATAAATATCTCGACACCAGGCGCACCTGAGTCATGTGACTCCACAGCAACAAACCACAGGGAGGAGGTGAGGGTGGAGCAAAGTGTGGCTGCCTGAAAACACCGGTGTTTGCACAGACGTTGCTGCTTTTTCATGAAACAGGAGCATCATACAGAACTTGGAAGAAAATTTAACAACAATCCAGTCACACTAGTATTGATCCAATAACAATACCAATGCTGGGATCAGTACTACCAATATTTGAATTGATGCACCCATCCCTACTTGTTAGAGTTACACGGTATTGCTGTTTTTGCAATATGATTCATCTTTCAAAGTAAAAGCTTTTATTCTTCTGTCAGCTACTTGGTACTGATCTTTATTGTATTTTTTAGTAATATGAGTCAACACTAATGGCAATTTCTTAATGTTGCGTGGTACCTAATGTGGAATATTGGAAACAATTTGGTTGCTGCCTGTAAGATGGAGTTTTTCCTGGTGGATGAGAGGGTTTGTTTGTTCCCTGCGCCTTTGGGTCAGGGAATGGGTCCTGGCTGTCGTCGGGATGAGAACATGTTGACCAAACGGAATTTCAGAGTGCCCGGCCTTCTTGGAACCCCTAGGTGGGGTGCTTGACTGCTCCACCTGGCGACTCTGTTGTCTTACTGGGAGATGTCAATGCTCATGTGGGCAACAACAGTGAGACCTGGAGGGGTGCGATTGGGAAGAATGGCATGCCAGATCTGAACCAGAGCAATGTTCTGTGCAAAACACAATTTGTTCATAACAAACACCATGTTCAAACATAAGGGTGTCAATAATTGCACATGGCACCAGGACACCCTAGGGTGCAGGTGGATGATCGATTTTGTAATTGTATCATCAGATCTATGGCCGTATGTTCTGGACACTTCCGTGAAGAGAGGTACTGAGCTGTCAACTGATCACCTGATCCAACTCATGTGGTGGGTGAGGATGCTGAAAAGACCTGGGGTGCCTAAATGTATAGTGAGGTGGTGACCTCCAGCTCACACTGTAGCAGTTCGCAGCCGAGTTTAAAGTGGCAGGAATGAGAATCAGCTCCCAGTCTGAGGCCATGGTCCCCAGCTGGAAAAGGATGGTGTGCCCAGTCTGTGTTACTAACCAGATGTTTATCTGGTTAGTTAGATAGCAGAGGGGGTGGCTCATCGGTTTCAGCTGCTTTTGTGTTAATTAAATTAACAACATATGCACTAGTGGCGCAACAATGAGACAACCCCCCAAACAGGAATGGCTTTACAGTCATCTTTTCTGACTGTTTTTTAAGTTGTTTTGCATTTGGCTAGGTTCAGCATCACTACTGGCAGCATCAGGTAATGCACAGGTAGTCCAGCTCCTCCTAGATGGCACATCAGTACCTTTAAAACCTCATTTACAGAGAGGAAAGGAAATGAGAATGAATGAGTGTGAGGCTAAAACTAAAACTATGTGTTAAAGTTACATAACATAAGTATGTTATAGACTAGCCTAGACTAGGAAGTACCTATACTGTCTAGGTACTTCCAGTATCCCTGGAAGCTGTGGTTCAGGTCCAGCTGTCCCCTGGCAAGGAGAGCAGCATCTGATTTGAAGATTGGAAGATAGTCGGTGAGAACAGAATATCAGCTTGATATAGTGGTCACATCTTATTTTTCCTGTATTTAGCATTGGGTACAACCCTGGGGCTCTTTTTTTTTTTTTAAATGTCTGCAGATAAAAGAAGTGTCATTGACCACAGATGGAAGATTGAAGGTTAAACTGTACTTTTTCTTGTCATTTTAGTGCAAGGGGATGAACCAGTGATATGCCTAAATATCTTCACCTTTCAGCAGTCTTTTCATCATTCAGAACTATTCTCGAAGACTACTTAAAGAAAGAAAGAAAAGAAACTTTAAGAAAATGTGATTCATCAGACCAGGCCACCTTCTTGCATTGTTCCATAGTCTATTTCTAATGCTTATGCACCCATTGTTGGCACCTTCCTCAGTGCTCATGACTTTCACTTTTCCCAGAAATCTTTTACCTCCACCTCATGGGCACCCAGACTGGTGCAAATAACAACAACAACAAAAAAAAAAACATGATCCACTTTGTATTCCCACACCTTTCTATCAGAACACGCAATAACTTTTTTTGGCAATTTGAGCAACAGCAGCTCAATTGTTGAATCGGACCACACAGACCATTCTTTGCTCCCCATGTGTATCAGTGAGCCTTGGGCGCTCATGACCTTGTTGCTGATTTAACACTGTTCCTTCCTTGGACCATTTTTGATAGATACTAAACAGTTTAGTTTTGGAGATGCTCTGACCCAGTCGTTTAGCCATCATAAATATATCCCACCCACTAACAGATAATCAGTGTTATTCAAGTCACCACTGGGCATTCAGTGGTCATTATGTTATGCTATTTAAGTGTTGATGTGTGTTATATTTTCTGTATTTGGTCACTAGTTGCTTAAAGATTATAGTCATGGATTTTTATGGCAGAACACAAGAATGCTTAATGCGTTTTAAAGTATACATTAGACCACGGTTTGGATGAGTTTTGCTTTTCGCACAATTTATATGTATCAAAGCCCAGTGGAAAACGTTAATCATATTTTTGGGGTAAAAATACATAAGAAAACAAAAACGAAAGTAGCTAAAGTAACACTTAATATTTACCTCTAAAAAAACGTATCCATCTAAATCTGCCCAAACTTACTAATAACGCATAATAAAGTGCTCACAGTGGAAATCTTTGCCATGTATTGTGGCCAGTGCAAATTCCTGTTGTCTTGGCTCATTATTCACGACTACCATAAAAAGAACCAGTTGGGCTGCATTTTACAGTTCAAATGGGCGTGTTTACCTTTTTTCAGGGATAATATCATATGATCCACATAACAGACTTCCTGTTTGTTGAAGAACACATCGACAGCAGCATTGTGCGCTGGAGGAAAGCAGCTTTTTTACAGGTATGGTTGGCTAGAATTTTTTCACAGATAGTTAAGGTGACCTGACAGGCTAAAGTCCAACAATGAGACTTATTTGACTTTGCTGCAAACAGATAACTTATGGGGACTAGGGACACAAGGGTCACTTACGATTCCGTACTTTTAGCATTATAAGAATAAATGAAGTAGAAGTTACATGCGGAAATACACACGAAAGTAATGAAAAATAGATGAAAGAAAAATATATACATGGAAAAAAATGATCTGGATGAAAATTGTTCGCTCACATCTTTGCCGAATTTTCGAGTAGACAATACATGTGCTGTAAACTCTGGTTTTACGTGCATAAAACTCTCCGCTGAGCACAAATTCTTTAAAAACGACATTTTGGATGGAGTTTGGCACGGTGTTGTAGGAACATTGTAAACCCTCAGTTTGAAAAAAAGAGACAACATTGTTTTTGTAGCCGGGTGGGTGGGCACGTGACCTCACGCATAAACATGGCTGCACGCAGAGCAAAGCAGTAGCGCTGTCAGTGGTGAACAAAAACACCTAAAGTCAGCTTAAAGCCATCAACCTACAATGTTTAGGGAGCTTTCCCACGACGCGACTCCGAAATCTGCGACACAAGCAGAATCTGGCGCTCGGTTAACCACGGGAGTTTGTCACGAAATGTTGTCGTCATCAAAGTTGGCTAGTATAGCGGCTAAAATCACGACATGGTGCTTTCTTTCCTGTTGCTTTTTCGAGCTGGACAGCTAAAAACACCCCCCAGGTTTGGACTTTAACTTAGAGGTTAACGGAACGTGTGGCACTGAAAATATTGTTATCATTTTGTTGGGGGGGAAAAAAACAACAACAACAAAAAATTATTATGATTTGTAATCTATATTAATGGAAAGTGACTGCATCCATGTACACGTCACCGCCACTTCCTCACAGAAGTATGTCACCTGGCTGATTTAATAAAGGGGTGACCTGCAACCCCTGGTGAGCTTAACCTCTGGTTTCTCCTATGTCCAGCAGCTATGATGAGTACAGCTTGGAGCACATGAGCAATCTTATGGCCAGCAGGAGACAGAAAGCCGGGGACGATGGAGAGCGGAGTCTCATAGGACCTCCATCTAGGCATGTGGATGAGAATCTCCTAGACCGGGATGCCCCCACACCGCTTTTTGTCTATTTGTTGGCATTTTTCTCTGCCTTGGGGGGATTTCTCTTTGGGTATGACACTGGAGTGGTTTCTGGAGCCATGATTCTCCTAAAGAAGGAGATGAACCTGAATGCTCTGTGGCAGGAGCTGCTGGTTTCCAGTACTGTGGGAGCTGCAGCACTCTCTGCCCTGAGTGGAGGCTACCTAAACGGGTGGCTGGGGCGCAGGATCTGTATCCTTGTGGCCAGCTTTATCTTCACTGTTGGTGGCATCATCTTGAGTATTGCCCCAGACAAGGTGGTCCTCCTTGTGGGCAGAATTACAGTTGGTTTGGGCATAGGTGAGTTAGTTTTATTTAACACTAGAGTTTGTGTCAAGGTAAAGTCGCCATTATTATTTTCCTCCTTATAAGGAACCCTTTGTTTGACTTTCACTATTGAATATTTGCCCTATTCAAACCCAGCTCTGAATTATATAGCAGAGTTAGGATGTAATATGAATCGTCTGTGGGAATGCATCTGTAGTACATTAGCATGAAACTGTCTCCCTCTTTACCTTTAGGCATTGCTTCCATGACTGTTCCTGTGTACATCGCAGAAGTTTCCCCTCCTCACCTGCGAGGTCAGCTGGTTACTATCAATTCCCTCTTTATCACTGGTGGCCAGTTCATTGCCAGTGTGGTTGATGGGGCTTTCAGCTACCTGAGACAAGACGGCTGGAGGTAGACAGCTTTGCTGCTCTCTCACCTGTGCTAAGGGCTTAACATGACGGGGGTTTAGTTTAGTTTGTTTAATTTGATTTATCCCTTTTTTACCATTATTTGGATCTTTGTCTGCCGCGAATGCCAATAAGGGTGCCAGAGTTTTCAGATTCCAAGAGGTTGCGTCTTCCCCATGCTTTAGGTACATGTTGGGCCTTTCCAGCCTTCCTTCCGTGCTGCAGTTCTTCGGCTTTATTTTTTTGCCCGAGAGCCCCCGTTGGCTCCTCCAAAAAGGCCGAAGCCAAGAGGCCCGTCAGGTTCTCAGCCAGATCAGAGGAGGCCAGAACATTGACGAGGAGTATGACACCATCAGAGCCAGCATTGAGGAAGAAGAAGATGGAGGTAAAAGATGTCTGGGAAAAGGGAAAGCAAGTTGTGCAACATAGCAGGTGTTGTCTGCGTGTGCTTAATCACACTGTGGTTTCTTTTTTTCTTTTTTTTTTCCCTTGGTTATTTTTAGGTGGGCCTGTTATTTTCCGTGTCCTCAGGCACTCTCCGACTCGGAGGGCTCTCATCGTTGGTTGTGGGCTCCAGATGTTTCAGCAGTTGTCTGGGATAAACACCGTCATGTAGGCCGACTTTTAGTTTTGTTCAGTTTCAGACCACATGACAATGCTAACCATCGCTGTAAAACCTCAAGCGCTAAATCAGAGCCCGTGCGTTTTCTGTAAATCTGTCCTGTGCTTGTCCCGTGCTTTATCCTAGGTACTACAGTGCAACCATTCTGCAGATGGCTGGGGTGCGTGATGATAAACAGGCAATATGGTTGGCCGCAGCAACTTCAGCTACCAACTTTGTGTTTACCTTGTTGGGTGTCTGGCTTGTTGAGAAAGTGGGTCGCAGGAAGCTGACCCTGGGCAGTCTTTTAGGTTTGTAATTACAGAGATTCCTTGATTGATAGATGCAATTTTCTTTTTAAGTTTGGGGGTGTGTTTGTGTTAAGTTAATTTAACACAATTTGTCACAAATCAACAATAAAACTATAAAAATATGTTTTTACTGTAACTAAGCCCAAAAGTGTTTACAGTGGGCAGGACTGGGGTCATTTTCACGTAAACATCTCTGGGACTTTTGCAACCAGACTGGCTTCAAAAGTAAAACTAATGTGTTTTTTTTTTAATGGTAATAGTACATACATTACATTTGGTCAGTGATATTATTCAGGTATATGAAAATGAACTGTTTGTTTATGCAGACACCCCTGTAGGATGATATTTTCCATCTTTCTCAGCGTGTTTGTCTCATTGTGTTTCCGATGCAGGCACCGGTCTGAGTCTGGCTTTGTTGGCAGTTGGGTTCTTGCTGTCTGCCCAGAACTCTCCTCCTATAACCCTCCACCCATTAGACCCCCAAAACTCAACCTGCAGGACATATGGGTATAAAAAGAAAAAAAAATCACACTGCACTACTTTTTTTTTTTTTTTTTTTTTACAAAAAAACCTTT
>VUQG01004223.1:0-10879 GCA_015106755.1 Etia nguti
AGACTGGATGAGTAACGGGAACCACTCACTGTTGGATCTGTGAGTGCTAAAATTATACTGTTACTCGAACCATCCAGTCGTTCTCTAAAATTGAACATTAACTTTCTTAAAAGTGCTTTAAAAGTCCAAACACCCACAGCTACAAACATCTGACTGGCACTACCCCCTCTAGGTATCCTGCAAAGGATTCTCAAGGCATCATTATATGCAACATGCAGCTTCTGCATGCTACATTGTTTGTAAGATGACCACAAGGGGGCAGTATATAGCGGTGTGCAATAGGCTTTAAACAAAGCCACTTTAACTGAAAGTGAACAAAAGCTGAATTTGCGTGCAATAGTATTTGCCTGCACATAGAGCTTACACCGTTGTCTGTATATGTCATCATCATCATTTATTTGGTCAGTAATAAAGTGACCGAGGTATTTCACCTTTTTATGAACTGCAAGAGTTTTTTGGGCCAGTTTAAACAAAGGGAAAATTAGCTTTTTATCCTGCTTGGTTCTACATATCAAGACAGCACTTTTAACAGCATTGTACTTTATGTCATATTGCACACCATATTCAGTACAGACATTAAGAAGCTCCTGTAACCCAGCACTGCTTGGACTAAAAACAACCAGGTCATCTGCATACATAAGATGATTTATCAATGTTTTACCTAATATACACCCAGTGTTACAGGCTCTCAGCTGTGTGGACAGATCATCAACATATAAATTAAATAAAATTGGAGACAAAATCCCACCCTGTCTAACACCATCTTTCCCACAATATAATTAAAAGTGTCAGGAAGGAAGGGAATCCAGTTTGGAATAGAGATGAGCAAATGCAGGTCACAGTTAGACTTCCAGGGAGAAATGCAAATATAGTTGGAGTTGAGGAACACTCAGGGCGCTTCATAACTACATGACCTTAAGAACAGCAGCAATATTAATACGGGGTATGTTTTCTGTTAAAGAAGTGCAAACAAGTTGTTGTTGGGGGTTTTTGTTTTTTTACTTTATTGTTAAAATGTTAAAATGTAATCTTTAATAATATTTAATTAGGAACAGCCAACAATGCATCATATCAAAATTTATATCAATATCTTTATTTGCTGCCAGACTGTCATGGGAGCAAGGAAGGAATCAAAAAGGCTTTCATGACAAATTTTCCCTGACGGAGAGAAAGAGAAATTTAAGGTAGCTGGAAAATAACAGTAAATTGAAATTTTGATGACTGATTTTACGAGCATTGGATGCGCTGGGACTAAATAAGTGGAGAAACAAGAAATACTTCAAGTGAGGTAATGGAGCCACTGGTGGAGAGGCGCAACGTATGATAAAGCTGCAGACAGCTGTCAGGCTGGGGCTACAAAGCCTTTCTCTCGGCTGTGATTGCACAGATAATGGAGCATAAAGTTTTAAACCCAGTATTCTGACAACGCTGACATCTAAAAAACGCGCATAACAATGCCTCAGAAACTGACAGCCACGAGCAAACAAGGCTCAGTTTTTGATCTACGCCTTTTCGGAGCACGGCACCCAGCGTCGCCTGAGACGCTGCTGCTGGGAGAAGAAGAGCATCGATCTACAGCCTCGATCCTCCCTCGCTTTCCTCTCACAGAATCACGCAACTTGTAGAGCAGGTCTAAACCTGTTGACAGAGTTTCGATAGGATAATCACGCACAACACTTTGTCACTTTCACTGCACGCCCCCGCAGCACTCCCACCACCTCCCAACAGTGATCGATGGAGTGTTCCCCGGGCCCGCTGGCTGCTAGTGACAAACGAATGGCCAGCCATCCTGACACTCACTGTGGGACAGAAGAAGGATGAGGAACTGGAGCCGGGGGGAGACGAGGCGGCTGACGCACAGGCTGGTGAGCAGGTGTGTGCCAAAACTCGCACGGTTTTACCCCTGCTCTCTCCTCACTTCTCCTCCGCTGCAGATCTGTCTCATTAAACCCCACCAGCAGATGAATAACTGCTTGTGGTGAACCAAGCATTTAGCAGAGCCATAGATCTGAAAGAATCAATAGGCATCAAAGTTCTTACTGAAACACTGAACTGCATCTGAATGTCTCTGTTCCATACAACTTTCCAATCCTTTTATGGGTGGAGGCTTGTCCAGCAGTGTTTTTGTTCCATCAGATCAACAGTTTTACAAACACAAACCTATTAATGTTCGATCACTCAAAGTCTCTCAAAGTCTTGCACAGGACTGACACTTTTAAAAGGTGAACACGAGTAGGTGAAGGCAAATCAAGGTAAATGAATGCTTGAAAGAGAAACTCTTAAGACTTGCTATGTGTTACTTCACTTACTTAAGGCTAAGCCTCCAAAAAAATTACATTTGACTTTTTAAGCAAGCATGTCGCATAGCCATATATGTTTAATATTAAGGTTATTAATTTGGGTAACCTGGTCTTATCTGAACTCAAAACAAAGATTCCTGGCCCTCATAAAAATCAAGCAATAATTTAAAATCTTTTTTTTTGCATGTGTATGCATGCAAAGCTCTCAACCTCCACAGCTTTAAAAGCAACATGTTCAAATCAAACACTTTTTAAATGAAAAGCACTAAGGGAAGCACTGATGACTTTAAGATTTCTAAAGGACACTTTTTATCTGCCCGCAAAATTTGAAATGAAGCTTGATTTGATGGCAGCGCAGTAACTGGATTGTTGGGTTTCTGTCTGTGCAGTTGTGGCATCATTACATTGCAATAAACATAAAGTCTCTTGTGATTTGGCATCGTGATTAAAACCAAGATTGAACTGAATCAGAGATATCAGACTTGGATCACAGTCCCACTGTTTTGAGACCGTGCTCGCTTGACCTTTTCATCAACTCTTTATCCGCTTTTTTGGCTTTGAGACTCGACTTTGAAGGGAACCGATTGGAAACAGCTCAGAGGTTTAGATTTGGCTCATGGTGAAGATGAAATTTCCCAACCCTCTTCGTGTGCTTGTTGCTCCCTCAGTTTATCCATTCGATTCATTGCCTGAGTTTTCTCACCTCTGTGATGTGACATCCTCTACATATCCTGCTAAGCCAGTTAGCCTGTTTTCTAATGGTAGTGCTTACAGAAGACCACTGCACTGGGACCGCGCTTGCTCGACCTCTTTATTAACTGTTTTTCTCCATCTCTCTTTTTTTTTTTGTTTCTGTGTCATTTCTCTCTCAGACCCAATTAACATCATGGGCAGGCTGCTGTAGCTAAACCTGTAATGATAATGGTCAGGGAAATGGTTGTTATCTGGGGCTGTGTGCTGGTCTGATGGCCTTTTCCCCCAGCAGGGCTAATAAGTCATTGGGTTTATCTAAACAGGGGGTGTCTCCCTCCAGCCCACTGTCTCATACACACACACACACACACACGTGCGCACACTCACATTAGACAAAGTAAAACGCTTTGATCTGAAGGCCTTCAAGCTCACAGGGTGGTAATCCATTCTCACTGCGCCTCCCTACCAGTTCTCCATCACTCCTTAAGCTCCCGTGTCCTCCATTGCTGTGATATACACACCGGGCCATGCAAAAGCTGTTTAGCAGTCTGATGAAGCTGCAACCATCTAATGTGCCAAGTCTATGAAGGATGTGGATCCAGAGAAAATCGTCTTCCTTTTTGAGTTTTCCCCTCCATTTCCTGTTCCACTCAAAGTCTTCTTTGCTCGCTCAATCGTTCTCCTCAAGCCTCATAATTACTTCTCATCTCTCCAGTTTTTTTCCCCCTCTCTCCTCTCTCTACCCGCACTCAGCCTGTTTTTTTCTTCTTCTTTTTTTATCTTTCTGCGACTGCTCCGCTTTCATTTAAACAGTCTGCTACGGTCACATTCTTTGCTTCGCTGCTTTCCTCTCCACTCCTCCCCTCCACACTACAGAGTTTCTGAGCCTACCTATGAAGTCGTTGCTCATTCCCAAGTCATAGTCCCACACAGTGATCTCCAGGGTCTTCTTCGCCAGCTGGTCCAAGGATACTTCATATGAAAACTCCTGTGCAGGTGGGGTACATGAGAGCCTATTTACATCAATGATTCATAAATAGGTGATTGAAAGGAACTGAATTCCTAACTCAGTGCATGCTCTGCGATACGCTGGGTGCACATGCAGGATATGACACAGTCCCTTTAAGGTATGCTTAAATTGCCATGCTTTACATTGGGAGCTCAGTAGAGAAATCAAAGAAGTTGTTAGCTGCGGTGTGGTTAATTGCAGAGAAAGTGTGGAGCTGTACCTCATTGAATTCGGGATTGAGAGTCTTTTTCTTCACAGAAGTCTTGTATTTGGACTTTTTCCCCATATCTGGCTGTAAGACACTGAAAAAGAGAGAGAAACCAGATAAAGACATGAATTCAGCGTGATCTTGTGGGATCAGGGAACATGCTGTACAACCCCAGGAAAACAGACTGTCAGGAACTATTACTCAAATAGCCACGGTCAATGTCCTATTTTACACAGCTGATTCTTCTTTGCCTATATTTCATGAAATTATGCTACTTTTTGGTTAGTGTTACTGACAAACAAATGGAAATGATCACACACATGCATATTTAGCATGTCTGTGCAATAATTAGTGTTAGGTACAAATAGAGACAGTTTATCAGGTTACCTGTTTACCATCTGTCTCCAGAGGAGTGGAGACAGATGGTAAACAGGTATTCTTACACCACCAGTTTTGCACAGATTAATAGACAGTGATTGTACTTTCTTAGAAAAAGTGAGTGATCTCAAATGTACAATAGTTTGTACAGAAGAGATCCTTAAACTCCTGTCAAACAGGGCCATAACTTCATTATCAAACCAGTTAATCCACAACTTTTTTTTTTATCCTTTGCCCCGCTGTGACAGCAAAGTCTGCTGAATAGCAGAAACAAAAAGGGAGAATGAAAGTTTGCAAAATGTCTTTATGAGATCATTGTAACCCAGAAGTGTTTTGAACAATGGGACAGAGAGCAGCTGAAAGAGAAAGAGAACGAGAAAGAGACAGAGAAGGACTGTAGACCACAGAAAGATCATAATCGTGCTGATGTTGGAGGAGTATACGCTCCAGAGAAGAGGAAACAGAAGGGTCGCTGGAGGGCAACGGGATTCATCATCAGCATAAATTCAAAGTCAAGATGTTCAGGCAGTGAGATATCACACTCTTCCAGCCTTTCACTGTCAATGACGAATCCTGGCCTGACAGCTGATGCATGCAGAGCTGGAATCAGAGCGAATGAAGGATAGAGGGGATGTAGGTGGAGCAGGAGGAGGGGGAACTGACAGAGAGCAAAGTTTGAATCCACTGTTGGATTCTAGTGCATCCAATGTAAGTTTTAATGCTTATCTGTCACCTTAGTATCTGAGATAACTCCCTTCATCAATGCAGACATTTTCTTTGTCAACTAGAAAGAGAAACAATAGCAGCTGCTTTAGATTTTATGATGGAGAGTTCAAATTTTGTGTCCACTAGGTGGCAGCGCATCAACCACCATGACGAGATGAATGCATTTGTAAACTGCAGCTTGTTCACACATTCAGCAGACAAAAGACAACATTTACATCCCACACATCCCAAACCATTCATGGCTATCCAGTAACTTCATTCCACAAACTCATAGTATCAAAGAAAGACATAATTGTCGGGGGTAAAAAAAAAACAATTTCATGTAAAATACACAACAAAATAAAAATACTATTAAGGCTTCAGATCAGATTCATACTGACGAGTTCCAGGAATCTAAATCTTAGGTCTGTGCTTCCTCTTTGTGCTGCTTATCCAACATCTTTTTAATTTCCTGTTCTAGATGTAGGAAACAGGCCCATGTTAAATGGCAATAGTCACAATTTATCAAACAAGCCTGGAATCTCTTTATTGTTTATTGTTTATAAGTTAATGTACTTCATCTTTCATAAGCTGAGATAGTCTACACGGAAGCTAGTAAAAAGCCAGAAACTGTGGTGTCATTTGTTTTCACTTAGTTAGGCTGCTGTAACACGAGTGCAGGAAATAACATCATAATCTGTGCGGCCCAGCAGACCCAGCAGACTGTTTGGGGTAAACATGAATCCATGATGAATCAACATACATCCATGATGTGCAGCTGTTTTTATGTTCCATGATATAACCTACATTGAATGCCACATCAGAAATCAAGACTCATCAAATGAAGCAACATTTTCCAGTCTTCTGCTGTCCAGTTTTGGTGAGCCCATGTTAATCACAGCATCAGTTTCCTGTTCCTGGCATCTTGCGGGTCTTCTGCTGGTGTAGCCCTTCTGCTTCAAGGTTTGACGTGCTTTGTGTTCAGCGATGCTCTTCCGAATGCCTTGGTTGTAACAAATAAGCAATATGGCAATTGTTCTCTTACCCCTGGTATCAACAGGGTATTTTCTCCCAGATAGCTGTTGGTCAGCAATTTCTAATCAGCCCATTTGGCACCAAAATCAGCTTTCATCCTCATTTTGATGTCCAGTTTGATGTTCAGCAGTTCAACTTGACCGTGTCTGCATGCTGAAATGTATTGAGTTGTTGCTATGTGATTGCTCATTAGATATTTGCACTAATGAGCAAGGCACAGGTGTACCTAAACAAAGTGACAAATTAGTGTATATAACTTAAAGTTGGTCATGTTTTGTACAGATTAGCCTGACAACCAAATGCATCTCTGAGCATTTCAAAAGAAGTACCCCCGGGTAACAAACTAACTGTGTGCCTATTAAAGTGCCAGTTACCGTGTTGTTCCAGTAAAAGTCATCAACTTAAATATTTCAACAATGTATAAAGACGAGACACAGGCTCAGCTAAATGTTTAAAGCATTAAAAAGCTCATTATCGCCACGAGATGCATCCTCCGCAATACCTGGTGCTTACATAATAGTTTGGTTTACTTCACAAGAAATAAAAAATAAATCTTAAAGAAAATAAAGAGTCGATTAAGACAGTCAGCCAAGCAAAGCATCTTTTTAACCCCCAGCACGTGAGGCAGTTAAGTGAAAACTTGAGGACATCCGAGCCTTAGCTCTGCCGACTAACATTCTGCATACGCCTCCAAAGGCAACTCACGCTGGAGAATTCAGATTTTCAGAATAACAAAACATTATTTGACACCAGCGTTCATAATTAAGATTGCGTAAATGGAAATAAAGGCCACAAAGGAGCAACCGAACTGTGCCCAAATTGCCACAGAAAATTCAATGTGAAAAATAATTCATGACGCAGGATGCTGGTCCACAGAGATACGGGAGGATAATCCCCTCGGTTTTTCACTAACTGTTTCTTTAAAAAGAACAGTGGAAAACGGCAAACTAAGTAACCACATGTTTATGTGCCGTATACGTGCACCATTTTAGCTCTGCGTCACCGGCTGACAGGGACTGATAAGGTTAACGAGCTACCGCAGCTGCTGCTGACAACCTTTAAACACTGTTCACGAGACAATCTGTGTTTGTAATGTGAGGAAAGGTGAACGAACAAACAGAACTCATCTTTAAAAAGATGTTGACAAAGAAATGGGAACGCCTCCCCGTACACATACTAAAAAAATCTAATGCAGTGACACTACTACTCAAAATGAACTTCATTTGTTAGAATAAAAAGGCAGGATTCCACGTCACAGAGCTTACACTATACCACTGTATTCTTTATCTTACATGCATGGTTTAAAGACAGTAGCACTGACAAAAAACAGGAGGTGGAGCTGGAAGTGGTAGAGATGAAAATGTTATGGCTTGCACTGGGAGTGACCAGGATGGACAGGATTAGCACATCAAGTTGTAGAGGCAAGGCTGAGATGGTTTGGACATGTGCAGAGGAGGTATTGCGGATGTACTGGATGAAGGGTATTGAAAAAAGAGGAAGACCACAGAGAAGATTCACAGAGTGAAGGGTTGGTGTGACAGAGGAGCGTGAAACAGAGATAAAGGAAGGTGTTCTGCTGTGGTGACCTCTAAAAGAAGGAGTCAAAAGAAGATAAAGATATATATTAATAATGTTTTTCATATCCTTTTCTTTCTTTTTTTTTAAGGGTTAGGAGATGTCCTCCAGTGCACATTTGTGCAATATCTCTAAAATTAAAAACATCCTGTTTCTACAGTAGACGGGCCTGAGAGCTGAATGCTCTGCCTCCCATTTTATTTTGGAAACTCACAAAGCCAGAGTTCATGTGTGACAACAGCCAATAGTGGATTCTATTATAGTATAGGCAGTATAGTATGGTACAATAGTACAGGCAGTTCCATAAGAAATCAATCAGTGCACCCTAACTGACCCCATTAGAATCAACCGGTTATTTTCCATGATGACTGCATGACTAGATTGGAAAATTAACCACAAGTTAGCCTGCAGTCTGAGAGTGAAGTGCTCTACTCTGAAGTCTTTGAGATATGATGGGGTCTGATTATTCAATATCGTGTGAGGAGATTTTTTTTAGGTTTGGATTTAACAGGGAGCCGATGAAGAGAAGCTAATATGGGGAAAAAAATTATGGGCTCTCTTTCTAGCCCCTGTTAGAGCTCTCACTGCAGCTGGAGAAAACTTTAAAAAGTAAATATGAGTAAATATTCACGGGTTATATCACCATCCAGCATTGGTGGCTGGTCCAAACAACTTACAGTACATTTGATACCAGGTTCATATTTGTGTCAAAATAATTTCACAGTTTAGTCAAACAGTCATTGAAAAATAGTCATTTGATTCTAATGGAGTCCATTAGGGTCAGATGATTAATTTTCTAATGGAAGTGCACTGATCATTTCATCATTATTCCTATCCCCCATAGGCTCTTCTGACACATGAACTCTGGAAAATGCTGGGAAAGGACATCACACAGATTTTATACTTGAGAGCTAGCAGAGTAAAAATGATTTAGTCCTATCACTCTGACTGATAGGAGAAACATATGCAAACTGGCCTGGACAGTAGGACAGTCCATCAGAGGGGTAACAAAGCACGAGCACACTCTCACATCCACACCTACGGCACACCTACCTCATTAATCAACCTAACAAGCATGCAGTGCTAACCACTGCATCGCCATTCTGTTGTTGTTTTTTTAATATGTGCATTAGAAATTAAATGAAACGTGTAGTCAGGACTGCAGAGTCAACTTCTTCTTTATTTTTGCCCAAAATGTTTCTTTCCACCATGGGAGCCACATGACAACTTGACAACTCTCCAAAAATTTGGTACCACCGTGGTGCCAAGTTAAAGCAGAGGCAGACAGAAGAATGAGAGCAGCCCTGTGAGTGAGAGAGGGGAAAATTACTGAAAATGACAGGGATAGATGGAAGAGAGGGAGCCGGCGTTAAAAACAGGGAACAAAAATAAGTTATGACACACAGATGCGCCAAAAAAAAGGAGTCACAATTAGAAGAGAGGAGCTAAATATATGCCTGCTGCAGCGGAGCCTCATGATCTTTTTACTTCGTTCTGCAAGAACAGAGAGATAACAAAACTGTAAAGCACGGCAGTGTGCTTGGTCAGCATGAAGGATCTGACATGTTTGCACTTTTTCTGCCCTTACATGGCTTTTTTTTTTTCCCGACAGACTTTTCTTTTTCATGTTTTAGATTGTGCATAAAGATCAGGGTAAAAGACTCAGGGCTCTTTTGAAAGATGTCGAATAATTTAGTCTTTAAAATGCTAATTTGTCCTTTAAGTGGAAGACAAATTAGTTCTGAGATAATTCTGACCTTGTGTCACTTGATTGGCTTCTAAAAGCTTAACGAGAGAGAGAAGAGTGACTGGACTCTTTACAGTCCTCTCTTCTCTTTTGGCCTGGCTCCCTGTGGCTTTGACAGATAAATATATGCACACAGAAATGAAGAATGATTACTTTTTTGAACATTTATGTTATATTATTTATAATGTTCTTATTTAATAGTAAAAATGTGTAGCCTATACGGGAAAATCAAATGGTGTTTAGCATGGATGTTCACACATAAATGGGAAGTCTCATCAGTATGAATTCCAAATCCAAAAAAAGGAAAGTCATTGAGAAAAACTGTGAATGTGTAGACGAATTTGTTTTCTGGCTAAAACCTCTTTCACAGTCTCTTGCGTGAAATCAGTTACTAAAGCATCAGTGAAAATGGGTATTCCATGATCAGTTGGCAAATTGCTGCTGGAAGATGTTGGCAGTTGCGAGGTGAAACTGATCACAAATGGGTGTACTGTGCTGTACCGAAAAACTCCTTGGAATTGCATTTGGTTGCTAGCAGGTTGTCACAGTTGCCCACGGTCACCAGCTACTCCCTGAGCGATAGTGAAACTAGTGAAAAAGTGTGACACAAACCAGAAACAGACAAAGTTCAGCTTCAAGATAAAAGTTGAACCTTTAAAATGGAGTTGATGATGCAACTTTTATCTTGAAGGTGAACATTGTCTATTTCTGGTTCGTGTCACACCTTTTCAGATTTTACTACCACAGGTAGCATGTATTTAGAGACAAGTCAGCATCTTCTGTGCCAACTGGCCAATGACTGGCAATCACCCAAAATAATAAAGAGGCTTTTTGTGCAGCTGCCTCCTGGAAACAGAGAGACCTGTGGTTGCCAGATGGTTGCTGACCAGTTTCCAGGCCTGCATGACCATACCAGTATGCTTGAGCTGTGGCTGGACTTTACCCTGCCTCTCGCCCTGTGATGGTTGGGATAGGCTCCAGCCCTCCCCCGCGACCCTGAATTGGATAAGCGAAAGAGGGTGGATGGATGGATAATAGACTGCTGTATATTTTATTTAACATCAAACATAACCTAAACGTGCTGATAGAAAATTCTTTCCTGAACATATCTTTTTTTTCAGTTTCACTAAATGCAACAAAAACTTCATTTAATTAAAATTTAAAATCACAAGCGCCAAATAATCATCAGAGCGGTCACTTACACCTATCAGTAATGTTAATAAACAGTT
>VUQG01004225.1:0-10477 GCA_015106755.1 Etia nguti
TAGCACATACCTTAAACACTTCAAGCTGTAAGCTAATGATAGTTATATATGCATGCTGGTGCAATAAGCTGTACGTTTTACGTCCAATGGATGCACGATCTGATTAGTCGACTAATCGCAAAAATAATCGGTGACTAGTGGACTATCAAAATAATCATTTGTGCCAGCCCTATAAGTGAACAACGATAGATAAATGGCTATTTTAAAACTGCCAATGAGTTTATCAAATCTTTTTTTCAGTTTTGAGACCCAAGAGTGTACTTGTGTTGGTTTTTTATTCTTTTTCTTTATTCTTTTGAATTTAAATGTTTTTTTCATTTCCATTGTATTTATTTTTAAATAAACCTTTCATATCTGTTGCTTTTGTTATTGTTCAGTGCTTTCTAACTTTGTTTTGAAAAGTGCTTTATAAATACAAATAAGTAAAGTAAAATATAGTACAACCTTGTCTTGCTTTGAGCTTGGTTATTTCTGAAAGCTATTCAGCAACATAAAGGTTGACGTATTAGTGCATTCCCCCGAGAAAAGTCAAATGTCTCGATTTCATCTAAAACCTAACTGGAGTTGCTGTGATTTTTTTTTACCAAATTGAAAAAAAAAATAGTAGAGTTGATTTCTCTGAATGCTCTAGATCTGTGTTACATTTCCACAAAAACACAAAAACCAAGAAACAAAAAAACAACTGTGCGGTAAGTTTGTTTCTTTCTCTCTGTCACCTCAGTTGGTGCAGTGGGCTGGCCTTTCTGGTTTGCACGTCTGTGGGTTTTCAAGTTTTCCAGAGTGGCAGCCATCGCACCTGATTTTCATCAACTCATCAGTCATGCAGTATTTAAAGACCAGCTCAAGCTTCGATACTCCCCATGACTGTTACTTTTTTAATGTTTGGAATCAGGCTCTGAAGTGTTCTTTCTCAGCTTCTTGTTCCATGAAATTCTTAACCTTGTTTTCTTGTCTGGTCACTAGTGAACTGTGTGGTGTGGAGACAGCTGGAAACTCCACTCTAAACCTCATCGCCCTGTAGAAAGTTTCCGAATCACCTACACTTTCAAGCTGGTCGCCACCTGTCAGAGTAAAGATGGTTTACAGCATGTCCCTGCCCACCTCTGGTCTGCCTGCCCTCACCCTGCTAAACAAATCCAACTAAGCAAACAAACCAAGAGTCCAAACTACTTCAAACTGTAATTTTAACTCTCACCTTGGCTAGCTCTTACTTGTCCTCTGCTCCCAGCAGTAATTCCCTCAAAGCTCCAGTTAGGAAATAGCTTACCTGTTGTCTCACCTTTTCAGGAATCCAGATTCTATCATTTTTGAGTTTCCAGTTAAATAAACAGTTTCTTGTCCCTGACTCATGCGTTTGGGTCCATATTTATTGGCATTATTACAGTAAAAATACAACAACACAATTTATACCACCTGTGTGGTATATACTGTCTTAAATTCAGAGAGTCAGTGATCTTCCTGGGACAATCATTTTTTCACTTTGGTTTCTTATTGGCTTAATTTAATCAAATATTTTTTATGGCTCATACTTTTTGCTACTGTGTAAGACCAACAGCTTGTTTGCATGTTCAAATATTCCTGTAATGTCTGATGCAACCTGTTGCAAGGAAAAACAATGAGTGTATGAGAAGGCAGCAAGCAGATATGGGATTAAGAGGGAGGGGAGTAATCTATCCCCTCCTGGCATTTAGAGCATATTATCTCTGTAATTACTATTATTATCACAGTTAAAAAGGAAAGCATTTGTGAAAAAGTGGTGTTCACGACACTGCACATTACTCCCTTATTATGTTAAAATTCTTATTAAAAATCTAAAAGTGCAATTATGTCAGCTAGCAAAGAGTCATTAAATCTAGCATGAAAGGCTCCCTGATATGAAATGGGGAAATTCTGCCTCTCTTCAAGCCAAACTCTCTCTCTACAATACAGCAAAGCTCTGTCACGCTCTGCAAAGGCTCAACAAAGGACACTGCAGTCCCATTAGCCAAGTAAACAAATCAGAGAGTGAAATGAGATGCTTTTTATACTGAAACAATGGATTTCCCATAGGAGAAAATATGGCGGGAGATGAAACCCAATAATAAGGCACATGCTCTTACAGAAACGTTGAGATGGGAGGCTTGAGTGAAACAGGCCCTATCCAGGAGATGAAAAATCCTGATGCTGGTTTATGGGTTGAAATGAGAATTCTGTGTCTGGGATTTCGTTCCACTTCTGAAGTACACAAATTAACATTCACAGCAAGACGAAAATCTGATTTGGCGATGGCTTTGACCATATATTGTATTAGTCTGCTTTTGTCAATTTAAGTGTCAAATTGCAGGATTTGCAGCAAAAGAGATAAATGCAAATTCACATCATCTAAGAAGAAGCTGTAAGTTCCCATCCATCTAAAATATTTAATGTAGAAACATGCGCTCCATGCTGAGTGAAAATCAATTTGCCATCTCAGATTGTCATATTGCTCTTCACCTGGAACTACACGAGCAATTATTGTGCAGCGGCCAGTTCTACAAGTTTGATGCTCCCCTGAGTGCAAATGCCATTTTTATTTTTATTTCTCCATTTCTTGTGAGCACAAGGCTCTAAAGCCAGAGAAGATTAGGCCTATGGTGACCCTTGTCTACAGAAGGGAACTCTTGGGAGATGCCACGTTGGTGGCTTCATCTCTGTCTGTGACAGAGAAGATCACCCTACAGCTACCTTAACACAGAGGTGCTCTAAGTATGTCTGACAGAGTATTGATTATCTTAGGTCTCTTGTGCAGTAGGGCTGCATTAGTTCACAACAGCCAAACAGATATTGCACATACATACCAGCCTCCACTGGCCTCAAGACAGATGACTGGGAATTTGTGAAATCACAGTATCTTATTGAAAAAGTATAGAAAGCAATAAACTTACAAAGGACTTTGCTATTTTGCCTTCATTGTCGTTACATTAAACAAGGAACTCATCATAATAAATTTGTTTAGCTAATCTTTTAAAAAGTAAAATAATTGTAATAGCAGTGATATGGCATATAGCAGCATTATGTACAATTTTATTCAATACTAAATGGAAATCACATTTTCCCGCTGATCACCACTCATTTTTTTTCTTTTTTGTTTGTTTTCATGCTGAACACCTGACAGTTTTTATCCATAACAATGAAAAATGTCTAAATAAAGGTCAGCATAACAGCATCAGCATAGTGTTTATTTTCTCCAAGTAAATCACGTTCATTCAACTTTGTTTGACTATATTTTTCTCCTTGTCATCCACACCTTGGGGTCACTGTGCCCCACCAGTGGGACCTGCCCCACAGTTTAACAACCACTGACCTAACTAATACTAATGTATTATACATAAAAAAGTTTAACTCTATCTATGGCTTTTGTTTGTTTGTTTGTTTGTTATTGTTTGTTTTACAATGACATTAAAGTATATTTCTAACAGCGCTTCAGACGTCCTCTGCAGAGATGTGAAAACCTGGATGAAGGACAACCATCTTAGCAGCACTCCATCAACCAGGCCTTTAAGGAAAAGAGACATCTATCTGAGTAAAAGGCAAACAACAGTCTGCATGATGTTTGCAAAACATAATTCAGAGGACTTTGAAGCATATTGAAAAAGACTTTCAGATCAAAGAATGAAAACTTTACTTATGGCAGAGCTCCAAACACTATGTCTAATATCTCCTCCATGGTAAAACGCAGTGATGGCAGCAACGTGCAGTGGCAGTGCTTCTCAGAAACAGAAGCAGATTGTCTAGTCAAAAAATGAAGGGCGAATACAACTAATAGCATAAATGTCATCAGTAGTTTCTACCTCATTTGACCAAAACTGTTAAAACTGTAATACTATTACTATCCCTAATACTAATAAGACAGTGAGCTAAACATTTTATTAAAAATTAAAGAGAATATTTACAAGAAAACACTTCAATTTTATGAAAAAAAAACATGAAATGAAAAAATGTGTAAATACACATTTTAGGTTACCTTTTTTTAACATAACAATTTACATCAACCAACTTAACACTATGTCATTTTTTCCCTATGCAACACAGTTGATTGTGTCACATTTAGCAGCAACAACTGCCACCAAACACATCTACTACCTACAAAACAGTCTTTGAACATGCCATGTAGCAATTTTGGCCCGCTCATCTTTGAAGAAATTGTTTTAATTTAGTCACGTTTTAGAGTTTAACATAGACTGGTCAAAGTGTTTTAATCAGATTCAATTTTAATTAGACTTAAAAACCTTTGGTCCAATATACTGTCTTGCTTCATTTCAAATGGAATTTCCTTTGCACTTTTTTATACATTATACAATGTACTATTATACATTTTCAGGCAAAATGCAGGGTTGTTTTTTTATGACAAGTTATCTTTTTGGTTGCTACAGGTGTTGTATCTTATTTTTTCTGATATGAAATTATTTTTCCTGCCACTGTACATGTATGCTGTGGTTACCTAGGTTATTGCTGACTTATAGTCTTTCTTTGAACATCTAAAATTAAGTGTTACATACACACAAAAAACATTGTACATAGGAAAAAGGATTCTGGATGAGATTGGCAAACTGTGTAGCAAACAAACCTTCTCAGAAAGAGTAATTACAGCTTGTTTATTATATCATGACTAATAAAGTATGCAGAGTCTTTCCTGCTGTAGCCATATTTGGATTTGTGAATGTCACGGGAAATAACTTTTCATATTTTTCCAACAAGGAGGAAGGGGTGCCGAAAATATTTTAAACAATGAAACTTAAATTACATGAAATGCTGATATAGAATAACATACCACAGCTCATTATCAGTGTGCACTTTGTTTTTCTCTTTCTCAATTTACTCACCCGTAGCTATCACTACTGAAAACAAGAAACAATATATCAATCTTTAATCAAAGTATCTGTAAGCATTGTATTACATCGTTACATTGTTACTAAAAAGGGGTGCATTTGCTTTTATTGTCTTTTGCATTTTCTTTCTGATAATGGAAATCAATGTTGTGGGACTGTTTTTGCATTCTTAACTGCCAAATTCACACTCCAAACTAAAAAATCCCCAAAACAATGAAAGGACAACTTAGTCAATCAGAAGTTGTTTTAAAAAAAATATAAAATTGTATTAAAAGAAAGACAAATGCCTTTAAAGGAAAGTTACATTTATATGATACTGCAATGATTACAATCTGAGCAATAGGTTAGAATTAGTGAAAAAAAGTCTCCTATTCAGTTAAGTCATGATTTGAAGATGTGAGGTAATTATAAGAACAGAAAAAATAGAATACATTAATACTGCATGTTTAGCCTTTTTTATAATTTATAAACTATGTTTTAACTCTGTGTGTGCCTATATGGTGGGTGTCTAGAGGAAATATACTCTTATTGTGAGTGTGTATTTGTAACTGTATGATGGATCAAATCATCATCAGACAGTAAAGCATATATATAGTTCTTCAGGATCCTACCTATATTATTTTAGTGGTATTTTATTATTTTAGTCTGTTGTGATACTACTGTTTTACATGTCTGCTTCACCCCATCATACCTGTGTACACCTGCTCCCTCCCACTATCTTTATTACACGTATTATTAATGTAGAGCAGGGCACTGGTTGACATTTTTATTGAATTATTTACAAGGGAAAATAATGACAGTGGGGTCTCAGTGCTAAACAAATAAATAAATCAGATCCCAAATCAAATCAAGGATGATGTATGTGGAGCAGAATGTTATTAGGTTAGGTGCTAGGTGTCAGTGCTCAAGATGCCAGCTGTGGAAGAGTGCATGGGTTTGTACAATGAAAGCAATTGGAATTTTCTGCTGTTTTTCCCCCTCCCCTTTTTTTGACATTTGATTCTCTCTAAGGGAGACAGATGATGTGAAGCTTTAGTAAACCATTATGAATTTTCTCAGACTGTGGAACCGAGCGTAGGGCTTACTGATTTTGAGAGAAGTATGAATAAGAATGCAGTTTTTAATTTTTGCATTCTGAACGGCTTTCATTATTGACTAAAATACAATATCAATATGAACAAATAATGGTTAAAAAAGCCCCCAAATTTCAGTATACTATTTAGTGCAATATTCCAAAAACAACAACAACAACAACAAAAACAAGTACAGAAGTCTTAATGGATGCGATAAATGTGTAAATTCCCTTTAGAGCAAACACATTTAGAGTAAACTAAAGATATTCTAGTAACACACAGTTCTGGTCAGTTTTAATGAGCTTTCCTGTTTAAAATAAAAGCAGTTTTGGAAGCAGTAAGCAGCCTTAAAGGGCTTTTGTTCAATTTTTGAGAGATGATTTTAAATTTCTCTAAAATTTATTTAGGGTAACTCTGTGTCTTTATGTCGCTATATTTAATTGAGCCCACAGTTTACCTTACCTCTTCTCTAAAATGCCATTTTTTAATGTGCACTTTAAACTTAAGTGTAAAAACCGCAGCCAGCTGCACATACATATGTACAAGTTGGGCACACAAAGGCAAAACGTGCACACTTTGAGCATCGTAAATAAAGGACATTTTAGACATATGCACAAGTCTCATATTCAGACTTGTGTTTTGCCATGATTAGAAGTAGACACTCCCTTTTCATATATATATATATACATCAATCAAAAAAGAAAGAAAGAAAACCCCAGAGCAACACAGAAGCAGGATCTACAACATATAATGAAAAATCATAAGGCATAGCTCAACAATCTAAGAACTGGAATCCACCTGAATATGTAAAGACAACAAATTATCCCAACAGAAACCGAAGAAAACCAGTTTGCTGAACACTCGCCAGCATGGTTGATATCCACCCAAACAGATTCAAAAATTTGTAAAATAAAACTTCCTAAAATATCAGGAAGATTTAAGGCAAGGACCCTTTTATTTTGATAAATGAAAAACTTTCGTTGATTGTTTTACTGTGAAAGATAACAAAAGAAAAAAGAAGACTTTATTTATTATAGTTCTAATAATAAAAACATACCAAAATGTTTTATTATCATTATTATTATTATTATGGTTACATATGTCATTTTTCCACAGTGACCTTCATCATATGGAAAGGACACCATGCAGTAGTTTTTCTAATTTAAAGCTACATTTGATCAGAAATTGGACTATGTTGTATAAATGATCACCTGCCCATTGCATCACGTCATCAGGCGGATGCCATAAAAAATTATTACCTGAATCATTTTCACAGACTGAAGGACCTCGAGTTAAAGCCATGGGTGGTAGTCAGAAATGATGGAGTTGTGTTAAGAACCTACTGTGATTGCACAGCTGGACTTAGTGAGAGCTACTCCCTGGTGTCAGCTGTGTTTTTTAAGAGTATGGCAGCATAACTATGGAGTGCAACTGATTCTAGCTACTAATTTCATATTAAATAACTACAGATGGCAATAAGGCTAGCTACTATTAGTTGTTTGCATTGTAAGTCAACTAGTAATTATTTTGTCTAACCACAGGATCCTCAGATCCTAAAAGGTTCCTGTATTCCTGAGATAATACCAACATGGCTCTCAACTGCAAAAGATTATAGTGTTTAACAGTCTTTCAGCATTTGCTTTATACTGTCTGTTGATTTTAAAGCACCGTTTAACCAGTAGAATCAAATAGGATTCTTGTAGATGTGGTAATTAAAATCAAAAACAAATGGAAGCGCAAATTAGACACCCAAACTAAACTTAATGTTACCAGGCACATTTTTACAACAATTAGAGTGTATCACCAGCAAGAATATATTAATTGGAAACCCAACATGGTAATGGGTTTAAATATTGCAATGAAATTACAAAACATGAAACCTTTTCTGTCCTACCTACTTGTCCAATTGACATAGGGCAATTTTTTGCCATAGTGGTTCAAAATGAGATAATTCCTTCATAGAGCCAATAATAAGTGCATGGAGGAGGTGAAGAAGTCAATGGATAATTAACTTCAATTGACATTGAATGGACAATATCTCTGAATGCATTTACAGACGTACAGTGGCTGGACTAGTTGGAATAAAAGGAATTAAAATTGGACCACTGTTCACAGCTGAAGCCTATTATCCCAACACACCACAGAGAGAGACAGAGAAAGATATAGCGAGTGTGTGCCTGAGAAAAAGAAAGAGAAAGTAAGAAGAGGGAGAAGGGGAACAAGGCCACAGATGGAAGGAACCAAAATTGAGAGCAATTTAAAAGAAGAAGAATAAAAAAATGAAAATCCACCCCCCCAAAAATGACCTCAGGTGAAAGTGAGATAACTTTCCCTCTTTTTATGGTTTCCACAATGAGGTATTATCAGCTAGAAAAGGGCATAAGGCGGAAAAAGTAAGATGAGGAAGAGCATGTAATGGTGAGGGAGGGATCTCTCTTGATGTATCTATTCAAACTGTAGGGCCCGGAACTGACAGGGCCCAAGGGGAGCCTCTGCAAAGAAACTGAGAAAGATAAGCGGGTCATTATTCCCCAAACTTGAATAATCCCTTGATGGCAAATCCTTGGCCTTCCCCAAGGGTTATGAGACTTCTGAGCTTCTGTGAGGAGAGAAGAAGGAGAATTCCAAAGGAATAAAACCATTTTTGCTCTACATGCAATCCTTTTAAGGGAATTATCAGTTTATACAGTAAATTATTAAGTACTCTATAAATGAGGACTGAGGACTATCAGTTGGGAAATTATCCTCTGGTGAGGATCGGGACTTCACATCACACTCTATTCCTGTGTTGTCCTGGGGAAATCAGCAGTAAACTACTGCTAATTCCACTATGTGGGCTAACAGGTGAAAACTAGCTGCCTCTGCTACTTTTACCTAATTGGTGTGTTTTCTGTAGAGTCTCCACCAGGATTACATCCCCAAACTATCTTTCCAATGAAATGTCAGAGGGTTCCAAGTAAAACTGCATTCACCTTTAGGCAGGATTCATTCACTCTGAACACTGTGAGGTCTCGCATTACCGACCTGAACTGCGGACTTCTGCTGTGCTTTAAAGTTGAGAATAGAAATAGAAATAGAAATGTGCTAGCCAATCAAATTAAAGGTTCAAGTTGACCAATAGAGAGTAATAACCCTTTTAAAATGAACAGAGTAACAGGACAACAAAGTTTTAATTGTAGGTCAGTTAGCTTAGAAACCAACTGTCGACTGCAAATTTCTCAATAGGAACATCTGGTAGTGTAATGTTTTCTATTTCCTTTGCTGCTTTGCTGTAAGACAAACATGTCTCCTGAGTGGTTTACTATGAAACAAGTTTAACATAGCCAGGTTTTCTCTGTGTTAACTGGCTTAACAAAACATATATATACATGATTTCAGCATCACAAGTATATAGAGTGGTAACTTCGATGTCCAAGGTTATATTAAAGGTTCAGCTCTGATTCTGTCAAGAAGCTAAAAAGGATGACGTGGAAATTACTCTGGTCGGTCAACAGATAAAAGTAAAGTTTATTGGTTACTGATAATTAGGCATTTTTGTTGATAAATAGTCTAAAACTGTAACTGATTAATTTGCACTTGTAGCAATGTTAAAAAGGAGGCAGCAGGTTAGGACCAAACAAATCTGAACCATCTGAAAACATGCAAATTGAAGTCACGATGTGATGCACAGTTTGCACTGACAGAGATATTTATATAATCAACACAATTATTATCATAAAAAGGCAGACAAAAGGCAACTAACAAAGTCACCGTGAAGCTGAGTTTGCGTGGGATTCAGTTTCTCTGTCATCTTACATTCTAAATAAAAGTTTTTGCAATTTCTCATATCTGTAATATCAATCCATCTCTACCTCTGGCTTCTTCTTCATCACCTTGGGAATATTCTGTCTCAGTATCTCAGTGTAGTCTATGAGCTAGGTGGCTGCGGATCAGAATTAAGGGCAGCCAGGCATAAAATGGCTACAGGGGCCATGCAGGGAGTAGCGAATGAACAGCAGAAGATCATTTTCAAAGGGGCCCTAAAAATTAACTGTGCTGTGTGCCGTTAACTCAGCCACATAAATGCTACATGGTTAAGTTCCAGCGTCACCATTCCACTGCTGTCCAGTTGGTATTTGATGAGCACTTTTTTTTTCATGGATTCCAAATTGCACTTCAGATGTTGTTTGGGAGTTCAAGCATCCAATTACGTTGTGAGCCGTATGTACGTGACACATCTTCAATTACTGTCCTGGAGCCTTTTCATTCAAACACAGAGACCAGGCAGAATATAGAAACGCATCTTACACAGAAAAAAAGCTCTTTGAATATGGTATCTGCTACTGCTGCTACTTCCCTGCATTTTCCAAAAATATAGAATTTGTGGTATAGCTGCATAAGTGTCACACATCATTTTTCCCCTTTTCAGTGCTAAACTCTTGATGTGAAGGACACCTATCTGACACGGTAAAACTCAGATTGAAGGCTAAATGCAGTATAGTCGAGTCAAACAGAAAAAGATAAGACCACAACAAGCCAAAGAAATTTCTCATAACTTATTGTGTGTGGTGGATAAAC
>VUQG01004226.1:5429-20697 GCA_015106755.1 Etia nguti
AAAAAAATTTTATTTCCCCCCCCCCCCCCAAAAAAAAAAAGCTGAGGTGTGGCAGCAAGACCACCCACAGAGGGTCCCTCTGCTTGTGTAAAATCACATACTCAAATGCATCTCCGGTGTATAGCCTGTTTTAATTTCATGCATTGGAGAATTTGGTTAATGTACAGTACAAAAATATAATCTCTAATCAACCACCCAAGTTGCCCAAATTAATATCGCAGAAAGAAAATAGACCTGTTGCGACAGCAGCAGTTAATGTCAGTGAAGTGGATCTAAATTTTGAGACACAAAGTTCTGCAGCAAAGTGCTCACAGACTGGTGGAGCTCATAGCTTCGTTAGCATTGTGCCACCTCAGCGCTGACAGGCACAGACCTACTTTTATTGCCACCCTCATTAAGCACCCAGTCTTTGCCAGCCAAAAACCTCAAACCTGAACCCCACCCCAAAACTTGTGTGTGCCAGGATGCCAGTGGGTTCAGACCCACGTATTCATGAACAAAAAGCTGTATATATTTATATACATATATAAATATATGTGTGTATGTGTGTGTATTAGAGCTGTGTCTGCCTGTGTAATTTAGCATAACCACTGACTTTGGCTTCAGCATTTACCAGAACATTGACCACACAGCTCAATTCTCCTCCACTAAAGAAAATAAAATGAAACCCTTCTACTTCATCTCATATTTGCATTTTTTTTTTCCCTCTGAAGTGTGTTGCCTGTGTTTACTTGTGATAATCAACAAAAAAGCTGGTTCCCATAAGCTCAATCTTGTGTGTTTTCTCCACAGTTAAAATTACACTCAAGATAAGGTCTGGTTACGGTTTAGTCATGCTGTGGTTATGTTCTACAAGTCACGTGAGCCATTTAAATCTTTCACGGCACAGACTAAGTCAAAGGTTTTTGAGCAAATGTGGTAGGCTCAAAGAGAAAGTTAGTATTCTTTAGGTGACAGGCACCAACCACCTTTGAGCGTGCAGTGATTAAAACTGCTGCTTCCCATTGATGAGTTTGACAATTGTTGGTTAAGTTTTTTTAATCATGATGCACAGAGCTGGGCTCTGTGGTTGGCCTGTGGTGCAGCCCAAGGTTCGAGCATGTTACTGCAGAAGAAAGGGAGACTGATGAGCCAGTGCGTGACAGCTGTGCCAATCAACCCACCCTGGCGCTGCTCCCTGAACCATCCTGCCCTACCTCTCCCTCCTGCAGCTGGGTCAAACCACACTGTGCTACCACTGGGAATTTCAAGACTTTTGAAAGATTCAAGAGGTCAAAGTATTCAGCAGTCTTGGAGAAAAAGATGGGGCAAAAATGATCTTTTCTTAATACCCAGTTTAGAAACCACTGATGTCGATCAGGTTCCTGCAGCACGGTTTGATTCACCACAGTGAGGTTTGATACTGAGGAAGATGGAGGAAAACCACTGAACCACTCTCTTTTCTTTTTTTTACCAAGCAGCCTGTGGTGTGGTCTTAAATAGTGAATGGCTTATCCAAAGGTCAGCCACTACCTATGCATAGAAATGATTTATGAGACATATTAATTCATGCTCACGTGCACCATTTTCCATCTAGATGGAAGAACATCAGGCTTTTAAACACACCCATAGAATGGGTTTCTTAATTCTTCTGCCAGTGTTTTCATCAGAACTGATAACATGAATAACTTAGTAGGTTGGATCAATCAATTCATTCCATCAGACTGTTTTATTGATTTATAAGAATCAATAAAAACAGTTACACTTAAACTCCAAAAGGTCAGAGAGTTCTTAGTGACTTTAAGGCCTCTGCTAACGAAGTTAACTCTCAGAGTTTTTTGGGGAGTTAAACTTACCCAACACTTTATTTTCCTAGTGCTGTGTTATATATGTAATATGCATAATGTTACACTTGCAGGCCTTTCACTTTTCACAGTGCAGTGTAGTAAAATAAAATATTAAAAGACTCTAAAACTATAATTGTATATTTTGTCTGTCTGACCCAAAATTATCTGAGATGAAATACACAAATATGTTCATATTACCATATATTTTACAACATGATTCCCGAAGAGGGATACAGCCAGCCTCCCGGGGCACAGTAATAGACCAGCAGAAAGTGATACATAAGGAAGAAACTGAAGAATATTTTGAAATCAAAGGCTTAAGCTTTCAGAGAGAGTAGCGCAAAGCTGACTGGATCTCAGTGGTCAGAGCTTTGAATGTTGTTGCCATATATCACCTCTGGGCTCTGCACTTTGCTGCAGAACTTCTGCAAATGTATTCTGGGGAAGAATTTTCCATGACTGCAGCCATGACTGCATCATCCTTCTTATTCACTGTTTAGCTTTCTTAACCTCCCACACACATATTGTATTAGAAGATACCAGTGGCTGGTAGAGGGCCGCTGAAGCAATTATTGCTTTATTTATTTATGACAGAAGTCGTAGATTAACTTTTGAATCCTTTGCACCATTTACAGCATTTAAAAGTCAGCTGAAAAGGAAAAAAAGTAAAGTGTTTTCTCGACTTTCTTTACTAATGCGTCTTACTTTCCACTGTATCAAATTTCCATCTCTCAATAGCTTCTCCTACAAACTCAGCTTCAGTCACATTCCCTTGTAATATCCATCTGTAACCTTGTTTCCCCTCCACCTTTACTTTATTTGTTTCCCATTTTTAGTATTGTGGACTCCAGGCAGTTTCTGTTATTAGTTTCTTCCAATTAGGGTAATCTGGAATAGTTTAATAGCATTATAATGGTGTTTGCACTTGTCCCTAGAGCCAAAGCTGACAGCTTTAAATAAATATGCGCGGCCTCCTAGGTTCAACATCTGTTTAGTTTTCTCTTTTGTTGCACATTGCACACTATCAAAACATAACCACTGTGAAAGCAAGCATGCATCATTCTGGTAAATTTAGAATATCTCCTTTTTTGTATCCACAGGCTCACTTGCGCTCAGTGGACGTTAAGATCCTGCAACAGCTGCTGGCGGTGCATGAGGGCATCGAAGCAGTGAAATGGCTGTTTGAGGAGCGCAGCACGCTGACCAGCCGCTGCAGCAGCCTCACCAGCAGCCAGTACAGCCTGGGTGAGGGACCTGACACCTCTTGGAGAGGCTCCTGGAGCAGCTTGCAGGACCCCAATGACAAGCTAGACAACATCTCCATTGGCAGCTACCTGGACACGCTGGCAGATGACATGGATGAGTACTGCCCTTCCAGCTCCGAATCCGTCATCTGCTCCACCACACCTCTAGTTTCGGAGGCTACTGCTGGGGGCCGCACAGCGGGAGGCTCTGTGGCCACAGTCACTGCAGCGGTGTCAGGGCCCGTGTTAGGGGTAAAGTCTGGGTCTAGTGCTATGGGAAGTGAGAATGGTACTGGGGTTGGAAATATTCCAGAAGTGAAAGGTAGACCAGGGAATGGGGTTACCAGTGTTGCCACTGGGAAGGGAACTGGAGGAACTGAAAGTGGAAAGCCAGCAACTCCCGGCAGCTCTCCACAAGCCAAGTCTGAGGGCCTCAAGCAAGGTGCTCCTGTCTGGAACAAGACTGCAGAGACGGATAAGGGAAGCCCCGTTTTTAAGGTCAGTACCCCGACGCAAGGCCTGAAGGCTAATGGTGTCCTGGAGAAATCAACCACACAAAGAGGCAGCCCGACCCGCACCTGCCTCAGCGAGAAACTGGCAACCAGCCAGAGCCCCAAAGTTAAACCTTACAAAAATGGAAAGATTGACTTGGACACATGCAAAATGAATGGCAAAATGCATCTGGAGTACGATGCCCACTGGCGCTGGGTGCAGTCGCAAGAAGATGTGACGTTTTTGTAAGAAGGATAATCACAGAGAGGGACTAAAGCCACTATTGAACACTCCCTCTGCAACATCAAAAACCAGATCACTGAAGATTAAAAGAAGAGGGCACTGCTGTTGTGAAAGGCACATAATGGGGCTTTCCCCAGTGAAAGACACTGGGTATGAGAGACAATTACTTGTTTCTTCTTTTGTTCCCTCCTGTAACTGCACTAACTTCCTACAAAACATTGATGTCAGTATTAGGGGATTTTGGACCATGTATATAGCAAAAACAGGGGTGCCTCACAAAATCAACTTTAAAATCCTGTGTCATAGATTTTCCTCAGGGTCTTTTTAACAATCCCTGATATTATTTTAGTTTCTTTTCTTTTACGTTATTTTGTTTTCCTGAGAAATAAAGCACAGTGAGACGATCTGCCAGAGAGCTGAAACATGATTTCAGATTGTTTGACACGTACTTTATCGGCAAGTCAAAATTGAAAGTTTGCCTTGACTTTGACTTTTTAAAATAATCTAGGAACAATATTGCCACCAATATATTCATTCTGAACCTTTACAAAAAGATAACTAGTTATTATTAGTTACTTTGTATATTCAACTGAACATTTTGTGGATTCTGTATGAAAGTAATTCCAAACTTTTTATCTTTGATCCTCTTCAAATGAAAGATTATTCAGTTATGGTAATAGTTTCTGGGTAATAAGGTAAATGTAGCTGTACCGGCCGATAAAAAAATGTACTCCTGGACTAGTTTGAAGAGCAGAAGATTAGAGCAGAAGATTTAATGCAATATATAGACAAACGTATCGGGCCACAGATTCTCCTAATCCTTCAGATGTTTTCAGTCTCAGTGCTATAACTCTATAACATGAAGCAACTAACCATGCAGTCTTCCTTTACAAACATTTGTGAAAGAATGAGTTGTTCTGAGGAATTCAAGCATGGTACTGTAACAGGATACCACTTTACCACTGTTGCAACATGTCAGGTTGCAACATGAAAGAGTTTAGGAACCACAGCAACACAGCCTCAAAGTGGCAGACCACATAAAGTGGTAAAGGTGCACCTGGTATAAAAGTCACCAACGCTCATCTGACTCAGCAGCTTCAGAGTTTCAAACCCCCTGTGATATTAACATCAGCACAACATCTGTGTGCCAGGAGCTTCATGGCATCATTTCAATGGCTGAGCAGCTCCTGTTGGTGTAATGTGTGGGTGGGCCGGTACTTTTGCCCATGTTGTGTGTATTTCACAAATCAAAAGCAAATGTGTGATGAGAAATAACCAAAAGCTTTGTGTATTTAATTCTTTTGTTTCTTCTGAACTCTTCAAAATTACCTTTTGATGGGTCCTGACCCTGAGGTTGGGAATGACTACCGCACTCCACAAACAACAGCTTTTATGAACCCCAGAGTACTGCATTTAAGATAGTAGTAATAGTGTAAAATCAATCAATTGATCCTTGTTTATGGATAACATATCGCTGCTCTTCCAGTGGTTAATGACCGCCTTATTGTTTCAACAAAAAAATTGAAAATAGGTATTATTTTCTCCCCAACTGTTTATCCCCAAACACTTTCCTGATCAGCACTAGAAAATATGTCAAACTTGCAGTTGAAGACAAAGCACTGAGATAAAAGTTTAACACATTGAAAAAACAAACAAAGTACCAGTGATAGCATTTGTGTCTTTGTGAAGCTAATACCTTCAGCCCGTTACCAAACATGTGCACGATTGTATAGTCACTGAACTGTAGTACAGCTACTCTGTGCACTGGTTATTAGTCGTGACTGGTTATAGGCAAATCTTGACTTTGGATCTTTCTTCTGTTTTGACAGTGACGCTAACCTGTATTAGTTTTCTTTAAAGCAAATGTTGTGCCTGATTGGTGTAAACCTTAACTACGTATGCCTGTTTGTTCCCTGAGATGACTGCACTGTTGTGATGATAATCTTTTATTAGTTTTGCCTCTCCGTGGGCTTTGCTTGCGTGTACAAATGGCTAGACCAAAAGTCTGTGTGCTCTTCAGTATCGACTGGTAAATGTGTTATGCTGGCTGGGTGGATATTGCTTGCCCTGTGCTGACATCTTTATTGGTTGATTTGTGAGCAGTACGTGGAAGACTGAACACAATCAGTGAAGAAAAGCAATATTTCCTGAAGGCTGTCTGCTGGCTTACATAAGCAGCCTCGTCTCAGCAACTGAAATTGAATAATAATGTCTGATCTTCAATAGATGACAGCACTACTGAAGAGGAATTGGTGTGCGTTTTTTTTATGTGCATGTGCGAGAGAAAGACGCGGCCGGCCTGCCAGATATGAATAAGAATAGACGAGTCCCAAAGGATCGCAGACATTTTCAGCTTACTCATCACAATGTAACTACATCGCTCACCAGTCTACAGTTATTCATGTTAATGGTGCAGGGATGGTGCAACACATGTGGTAAATAGAGGGGAACATATTACATAATCTGTCCAGTTTCTTTCAGTGCCTGGAAGTGTTTGAAACTATTAAATATGAGTGTTGATAAAATATGAGCTTTGATACTGGTTCCAACACAAATGGGCATTTTTCATACTTTCTGCACATTTCAGTCATCTTGGTTCCATAACACCATAACATTTCATTTTTCTTTGAAACACCCAGATGACTATTCACGCAGCCATTTTGTGTCTGAATGGTCACAGTTTCTATTTTCACATGCCACATATGCAATTTGGGGCTGAGATACACGAGAGTTAGCTTATCATTTCACTGCTGCTAGCTATAATTAAGTTCATTAAGTTCATAAACAGGATGAAAATTTTTTTCCACTGACCATAACAGTATGACTTACTTATTTTGGAAAAATTATCAAGTAGGGAGAGTTTTAAAAATGCACATAGGAAGCTACATCAAGGCTCAGTCGCACAGGCCTCAAGCCTGGTCAGCTCCTTGCAATTCCTCTGGTAGTTAGCAGGCTCCTGCAGTTGCCCATGGTTTGTATGGAAGATACAGACCTGTCTGCAGTTAGTTACTTAACCACCAGTGGTAGTGAAACTCTAAAAAGTGCCATGGAGCCTAGAAACTGAGAATGCTCACCTTCAAAATAAAAGCTTTGCCTTATAGCTGAAACCAACATCTTACAAAAGGTGCAACTTTTAATTTGAAGGTGAACAGTATTGTGTGTGTTGCACTCTTCAGTACTGGTCAGCAAGCAGTCTACAAGTGTTTGCAGACAAGTTGGCATTTCACATGCAAACTAGAGGTGACAATGGCACAGTATGCGTGTGACCAAAGCAATCGCAAGGTTTTAAATGCAGCAGCATTTGTCTCTTTGCAACCAATTTAAAAGCAACATCAAGCAACCTTGTGCAACCATTTGTCAAACAGTCAGGCTATAGACATTATATTCCGATGACCCGAGGAACTGGCCAGGCTCTAGGCCTGCGTAAGTGCAAATTTAGCAATAAATGTTACTATGACTGCCAGCAACCATTTCCAATCAATTGTGAAACACCCATTTTTCTTGGTTGTCAGCGAGTGGTCTGTAGGCTTGTTTGACTGAGGCCTTGGATAATATAGGCTGTAGATGCTGAAGGCAAAATTTCATGACTGGGTGTCATACGACAATAATAAACAGTAAACGTGCAAGTTGTGACCTGAGCTTTTGTACGTAACCTGCTGCCCTCACCCAGTCAGTGTCACGTTAGCTAGATAGGACAAGTTTGCTTTCTGGTAGATGCTGTATTTTTGTTGACATAATTTAGGACAGACAGATTCTAGATTAATGAAATGATATGTGATAAAATAGTCTATCTGGCACAAATCTTGGATACAAAATTCTCCCAAGTGTACTATTAGAAAAGAGAATGTGAACCATGCTCACGAATGTGATGACTTGGCGTCAATTACGTCCATCCTAATTTAATCATGTTCTTAAGACGTTAAACTCAAGAGCTCCATTTGTTTTAGCCACTGAAGTGTTTCCTCTCTCCTCCTGCCTTTCTTTTCAACCTACTTTCCACCACCACACTGGTTTCATGGAAATGTTCAGTCAGTGCCAACACACACCATGCGCACACAATGCTTTTTCGCTGGAGACAGCACCACAGACGCAGTGACTGTAGGCTAGTCCTGGAGACTAGGGAGGAAAAGTGAGATGAAACTCAGCCTTGAACTCTTGGATGACTGTAAAGATGTTAAAAATCCCTGCTTTTTTATCCCTAAAACCAAGCAGAGCATCTATCCATCTCAGGATAGTTACTTCATCCATGGTATATCTTCCAACCACAGTATAGACATGAAGTCATTTGAAACCCATTTCCCTTTTTAACATGTGCTGGCTGTAAAGCTATGCAACATGCCAAAAAAATGTCTGCTCCGCCAGTTTGTGGTTTTCTTTCCAAATTAGCAGAGGCATATGGAAAAAAACTACATTTAGTTCAGGGAATGAGCCTGTAAAACACATTATATGAAGCTATATTGTGTCTTTCTGAAGTTATACTATATCCCCTAATGGTTTAATGTGTTTTCACTGGGCACAGTTGGAAAATTTGGAAAATGGACAATGTTTTAAACCTCTCCTTGGCAGAGTGTTGACAGTTCAGGTGCCAGGAGGAGCTGCTTGTGGTCTGACTGTTTTTTAAAGTGAGATGATAACTGCTGTGTGCATTAGCAACAATGGAAGTGCTACTGGTGCTTCTGGAAATCTTGTGAAAAATACTTTCAGTCTAGAATGAGAGAAATGTCCTCTTTCTTTGCAGAATTTTTCAGAGGGTATGAAGGTGAACACCATTGAGCAGATCGTAAATCCTTCTCTTCTGTTCTCTCTGTGTCCAAGATTTATCAGATGGCCAGTGCGCGACGTGTTTGCATTGGCTTCAGGTGCTTTTGGCTTCAGAATACCTCCTCTGGCTATTCTGGGCGCAAGACAAACAGTGTGATTACATAGACGAGCGGATACCCACACGAACATGGTTGCCATGACAACGAGGCCAAGCAGGCTTCAGCTCTAGTGGCTACATAAAACAATGTTTACTGCAGTGCCAGTAACAGCATAGCAGTACAGTCTAAATGAAAGCAGGTGAGATGAAATCTGTGATAAATGCAGACAGCGTTATCAAGGTATCCACCCAAATTATTTGACCATTATATGTAAGGTCAGTTCATAACAAAAGTATCAAATATAGTTAGTAACAATGTAAAAGACTTTTAAAAATGACCACATGAATTATGATACTTACACGCTAAGTGATTCTGTTTTAGCACTCATCTTTATTCCAGTCTGTCAAGTACCAGTGACAGTCAACACGTGGCAAATGAATGATATGTGACACATGTAATCATTTTTGACACTATGTATGTTAAACACATGAAATGCAAAACACAGATCTTTCTCACTGAGTCTAAAAATTGTGATCTATGCTTCCCAGTGATAACCACATCAAAGACTTTTTCTAAAGTCCATTTTTTAAAGCAGAGAGCAGAACTTTTAGTGTCCTTGAGAGGCAGAAATACAATAAAGTATCACCCATTCATTGCTCTTCTACTACTCTGAATGACATCATATTTAAAAATGATAAGAATTCTGCATTTTTTGGGGAAATGCTGCAGAGGAAATGGCTCATTTCTTTTTCTTTCACACTTCCTGCTTCACCCTCAGTATAAAGCTCAGCTATCATGTTTTTCAGCCACCTAAAACGCTCCCAAGAGCCCTTTTGCTGCCAAATTTTACCCATTTTTTGAAAAGTGAAAAGACAGACTGGTGTGTCTCTCTGGAGGCAGAGTCGGGGGGATAAACTGTGAGCTGAGTGCACAGTGCACAGCGTGCAGCTAAAAGGAAGCTTCCACTCCCACAGTCCTGCTGTTTTCTTCCTTCCTCTTATGCATACACAACACCCAAGCACAATTTATCCTGGGACTGATATGGGTCTCTAGGTAGCTGACAGCATTTCCTTCTTTTAAAGTTCTTTTATATTTTATTCTCATGTTTGTGTGTTTTGTTCACATCTCAGAGTGTTCAAAGTAAATGGAAGTGAACTGAATCAAACCCTACTGGGTGCATGCTGGGTGCTGACCCAGGTCCAAAACCTAACTTAGGCTAAACAAAACTTAGAGGATTGAAGGACAAAAGCCAGAGAGACTGACTGCAGTTCACCAGATCAGCTGAATCAATACAGTTAAGCTTTATTTTGTTATGGAATATGCCTTCCAGAAAAAATGTTTGTCTTTTTTTCCTTGTAAAGTCAAAATGTTCAAAAATTAACAGATTATGTTCATTGATGTGGGGATATATATTATGAAGTATGTAAATTATACAAGTGTGTCTAATAATTAAAGCTATTTTAAATGTTTGATTTGTGCTATCATATCATTTTAGTTAGGACATTTGTAAGATCACAGTCATCTAATGCTGTTTTTCTCTAAACGATCATTTGGGATCCGTTTGAGAAAACTTTTCAGTTCATCAGATTCCGCCAATGAGAAAAAGCTAATCGGAAATTCAAAACCAGAATCTCCCTGATTAGCTGCTATTTCCCTCTTAATGTAAACTACTGAGTGCTTTCAATAGTGGATTCCTGATCAATATTTAGCCTGACCAATCAGTGCAACGAAGATCCATTAGCACTCAAAGCACTCAAGGACTCCTTTCTCAAGAATGTCATCGACCAGAATACTGGAATACATGAAACCACCAATACTTAATATGTGCATATCTCAGTAGATGCACTGATATGCAACACACAAGAGAATCTTAGACATTTCAGGTGTTCAGCTTCACTTAAATACCAACAGAAGATACCTGCATTGGAAGTTCATTACTATATTAGACTGTGATGTCACGGCCCTAAACATATTGTTCAAGGGCAGAAAGCAGAAAGAATGTATATGTGCAAACATCAGCCCATACCAGAATTCAGCAGTTGCTATTAAGAAGAATATGCAAGAATTTAATCAGTCATGTTAGCGTCACCAATACCTGCAACATTTAGCTAAATTCTTCAAGAAATAAGCCATATGGTAACCCTTTTAGCACTTTTCTAGCTAAATCAAGCCAATATCAAACTCAGAGAGGGAAAGTATGTGGGGAAAAATAAATGCAATTTCACTGTTGATGTGGTTTTTTTGAAGTGAATAATAACATAGAAACTTACCTGATCTAATAAACTAATAATAAGTTAGGTGACCTTGCCTTAAAATAAGGTTGGAAAAGCTTTCTAAGGTTATACTTCCATTACACATTAGACACACACAGCTGCTTTGCCTGCACAAGGTAATGTTGTATTCCCAGCTGATGTAAATGTAAAAAATATAAAAATTATACTTCACAAGATTTTACACCTTATTTCACAAGAAGATAAAGTTGTAAAAGCAATAATAAAAACCTAGCATATAACAAACCTTGTTTTTTCCCAGTAGTGTACAGCTTTTGACTGTTTGTAGCTAACCCATTTATTTCCATCCATCCATTCATTCATTTTCCTAACTGCTTATCCAAATCATGATCATGAGTAACAGCGGCCAGCAATAACTCACAGCTGAGGGAGAGTAAACTTTGGAGATCCCATCAAACCTCCTCTGACTATATTTTTTTCCATGGACCATGTTTACTAAGAAAGCCTTTCCGAGCTAGATCATGGATAAGGGAAGGCTGGGAAACACTGTGAGTTAGTATCGACAATAAGACGGTATGCACAGATACAGCAGCGCTTCAAGAAAAATGCTAATATTAGCATGCTAACAATGTCCGTGCAGACGTGCAACAACAATTGCTGGTGAACAGCAGGGATAAAATCAAGAATTTTTAAGATATGAAGAAATAAATCAAAAGTATTGGTTGAAAAAATGCTGGCTTATTGATGGCACCAGATAAAATACGAAGGTTTTACAAAAGGTGTCCTGAAAAAAGGCGAAAAAATCACAGCCGCTAAAGGTCAAGGCGCAAAAGCCATTACTGTGATTTTAGGGGGTGTCAAAATGATTATGTAGTTTTTAACAGCTTTTTAAATCAGCCGGTTCAACATGTATGAATCCACAGTGATGTATGTATGTAGTCCTTTATTTAGAAATCAAGCATTATTCTAACAGACTGAGGTGATGTTAGCGAGGTGTGAGGATGCACACTGGGTTGGTGAGCACTGAGACACCAAGCTGCCAAACCGCAGAAGTAGATTAGTGAAAAGTGGAGCTTGTCTAGACCAACAAATGTAGTTTGGTGACAAAAAATCCTTTTAAAACCTTTAATAACTATTAAGCTTAATAAACCATTTTAAACTTCTTTTGTCCACGTTTTTTCAGCGTGTAATTTCCCTTTCCAGTTTGTCCACTTTTTTGCACAATATCGGTTATACAAATATCTTATCAGTGTCAACTATCACTTAAGTGCTCAATGGATGCAATCCACATACTATAATGTAGGAATAATGTAATAATTACATGGGGATGACATTCTAATATCTTTGCAGATGTGTTTACTTTTTTCAATACTGTATACTTAAAAATAAAATAATTAATTTCAACTCCTATCAGCCTTCTGCGCTCACACAGCAAGTCTCTCAGCAATTCTCACAACAACTCTCGCACGTCTGTGGTGCTAAAAGTTAATATCTACAAGGATAGCGCGTGTAGTCAGTTGAGCTGTGTGGTAACATTCCACCATGGAAAGAAAAAGGCACAAACAGGACAAAATCATCCACATAACCACCTCTTAAAACCACTAATTCTGACAAACATGTGCATAATTAGAAGTGAATGTACGGCATGCATGAGAGTTTGCACATTAAAATTTTCCTGGTAAGTAATAAAATCGTTGCTCTCACGTCCAGAGAAAGCAAAGCTGTGTTGATGACGTGGAGCTCTTACGGGCTGCTGCCAGTGTCAGTGTCAGCCATTGATTTTCCCTGTACAGGAGACAGTGGTTTCGTTTGGAAATGCACATGTCTGCTAATTGAAGCAGGCGGTGTTTGCGGCTGGTGTTTATGTCTGTGTCAGCAAGGACTTTAATTTTACAACCTACAACCACAAGAAGCCCCACAGATCCACAGATGCTTAGTAGGCTGTAGAGAGGCAACCTTTAGCTTGCAGTCAATCGACTGATCGTGTTAACCTGTGCTGTATTCAGAGTCCTGACACACTCTCTTTTTTTCCCCACTTGAGCATGTTTTCTTCCACAGTGGGTGACTAGTGTATAGACTGCACATAGATAATGTAAGATGCCGGAAAGAAGGAGGATTTCCTGCTTACATTAGCGTGCTTAAAAAAGAATCTTCTTAGTATATTAGTAAGTAAGTAAGTAAAATTAATTTATATAGCACTTTTCACAGATAAAAATCACAAAGTGCTTCACAATAAAACCAGAAATATAAATAAAATAATATAAAACAATGAAAAAAATAATTAAAAGCTCGTTTGTATAGAAATGTCTTCAGCTGCTTTTTAAAGGAGTCAATGGAGTCTAGACAACGGAAGAGAGTTCCACAGCCTTGGTGCCAGTGCCTGAAAAGCCCGATCAGCACGTGTTTTGAACCTAGTGTTGTGTTTGGTATCCTGCTGGACATGAGAAAGTTGTTACCACAGTCATTTTAGAATAAAGTTAGAGGCACAAGGCCGTTAGTTTAAACACTGAAACAGAGGGACATGCCTCCTGCATAACAGCAAGGAAAAAACTCAACAGTACATAACTCCTCCTGAAATTACAACTACTGCTACTTCAAGTAGCTTCAAGTAGATTTTCAAGTAGACCTATTGTTTATAATTTCCAGTTCCATTTTTATTCCTGGACTCTGCTAGAGTATCTTCGCATGGCTCACAGCTCAACAGAAATCTTATTTATTTTATGCCAGGTCTTTGTTTCAGCTCAGTGTCTGAAACAAGCTCTCCTTCCCCTTGCCTTTGATCTTTCTTCTGATTGGATGCCCCTCTGAAACACGAACACACTGATATCACGTGGAAACAAGAGTAGGAGGCTGTTGGAAGCTGATTGTTTAAGCCTGAGCGTTTGGATTTGCTTACATGGAGTACTTATACCTACCATGACGTCATTACCTGGACATTAGGCATGTTTAATGTGCGCATCCACCATTTGTAACATAAAATAAGGAAAGGCACAAAACGTGCTTCATAAACTTTGTAAAAACTGTTTTCCATTTTCATTTTTAAAAATTATGTTATTTTTCAGCTCATGTGGTCTCTAAACTAACTTTCTTTCTCATCAGAGATATATGACAGTAGTAACAGGTAACAAGAATCAATGATGCACATTTCCCAAAATCTTTTAATGCTATATGGAAAAATGTTTGCAATGAGAACACATGAATAACAGATTGAATGTGTGGAAGTGCTTATTTGGAGAAGAACAACTGCACATGTTAGTATATGTCTGTCATTTCAGTAATAATACTTAAAATATATATATATATATATCAGTAAATAAATTCATAAAGTTATGACGCTGTCTGACGGATAGTGTGTGATCTTTTATTATTTCTGTCAGCTTCAGACAGTGATTTCCAGTTTGTATCCAGTGAAAATTGCTCCGTCCTGTTATGTCAGGAGTACAATCAGAATTAAAGATAATAGTTATAATGAGCCACAGACACCAGCCACACAGCATCACCAGTGTCCTCAAGCACCACTGCTTGGTTTCATGACAGCAACATTCAAAATACTTTCAATCTTCCAAAACCAGGAAGAAAAAGCCCACAAAGTTTCCCTTTTTTCCCACTCAGCTTCAGTGTGGTGCACGAGGAAACCACAGATCAGGATTGCTTCATCCTTTCAAACCCAAAAAGTGAAATTTATTTATAAGTGAGAGTAAATAAAATACTGATTTCTCAGTAATTTCTACTCTTACATGAAGACAGAAAGAAATCTTCCCATTTTATTGTCATTATTCAGTTTTGACTCCTACACTCACTGCAGGTTAACACATTATACCTTTCATTTTTTTAAAAAGTAATTCACTTGTTATTCCCCATTCTGTATGTGTGATCTTTTAGTTTTATACCCACTCATCTCTTCCTGCCCCTCTTCATATTAACTACTACTTGGACCCTGTGACAGTTTGTTAGGACGTTCCCAGATGCTGGAATGTGCAAGGACGTCCCACGAGCTGTTTGCTACTGTTGAGTGTTTTTCCTGCAGAAATCTCTGGGCTCTATGAGACACAGAGGGAAGAAAACAAAGGGGCAGAATTAGGCTGTGGTGTTCCCACAAAGTGACGTAAACCAGAATGGGTCAAGGTCACCAGAGGCCAACTATTCGGGAACTATGGTTCATGCTTCTGATGGCTACACAAAGATTTTGCGGTGGAGTAACTCGTTAAATGGGATGAGGCCATCTGTTTTGTGTTAATGTCCCTGTGTGTGTGTGTGTGTGTGTGTGTGTGTGTGTGTGTGTGTGTGTGTGTGTGTGTGTGTGTGCGCATGCACATTTTGACATTTCTCTTTGTAACTTTCCAGAAGCTTCAAGGGATAATTCCAATCCAAAT
>VUQG01004227.1:0-15025 GCA_015106755.1 Etia nguti
TAACCTCTTCGACATGTCAATGGCTGTGAACAAAGAGAAACTTGTAAATAACTCATGAAAGAATAAAGTTACGTTGAAACCAAGCACACCATTGTTTTTCTTGTGACATTACCAATAAGTTTGATGTGTCACATGGCCCTCTTCCTATTGGAAAAACAAAAGTTGTATCCAAGATGGCCGACTTCTAAATGGCCACCATGGTCACCACCCATCTTGAGGAGTTTGCCCCCTCACATATACTAATGTGCCACAAACAGGACTTTAATATCACCAACCATTCCCATGTTATTACGGTGTATCCATATAAATGGCCCACCCTGTACATCTGTATAGTGACAATAAAGGCATTCTATTCTATTAAGATATATGCCATACTGCATTGTATTTGACTGAACTATATATCATTCTGTGTATTTAAGCCAATTAGTTATAAAATTGTTCTGCTGTAACAAATTATTGGTCCAACTTTTGGATAAATGAAATGTATATTATATTATATTATCACAACTATGCCTGATACGTTGATGGTAATATCCTTAAAATCCATACATTCTCACTTATTCCTTTATTTGTATTTGTCATCAGAAAGTTTTGCTCCTGTATCACTGAGAGATGCTGTATATTTCTGAGTCTGCAGAATCCATTACAAAAATAAACTATACTGCTGCACTTTTTGTGCAGTATGTGGCTACAGCGTCATGTGACTGTCTGGAAGAGCACAAGCCATCCTACCCTTAGCGTCCACAGCTTGGATCTCATCGGTAGCCCTGCAAGGTCGGCTGGCTCCGAGCTTGTTAAAAGCTCTGACTCTGTAGGCATACCACTGGCCCTCGACCAGGCCGGTAACCTGGAACCTGTGAGTTCAAATCATATAATATATCCAGCTGTACCAAAATAAAGACAGGACACTAATAACGTGTGGCCCAAAAAACTTAACCAGCAGTTACAAGTTCTTAAGTCTTACTTGAGTTCAGGGATGGGATCACCGCAGGGTTCCCACTTGTCTGTACCACGCTGGCACTTGTCCACCACGTAGCCTTTAATATGGGCACCACCATCGTATTTTGGAGGCTCCCAGGACAGGAAAATCGTCTTGGCACTCTTATCGCGCCACTTAAGGTTCTCAGGTGGATCAGGTACAGCTGCAGGAGAAAATACATAAATGTCAAACAGGTGAGATTCTAGTTATCTGTCAGTTTCTCCACTCAAAGATAATTAATTTCACACGAAGTGTAAAAACACTCACTGGCAGGAGAAGAGACATTGATGGGCTCATCAATGTAGGCTGGCTCTCCAGGTCCACACTTGTTGCATGCAGAGACGCTGAACAAATACTCCTTTCCTTCAATCACGTCTGTTACCGTGTGCTCCAGGTCAAGGACGCCAGTAGCCACCTGGAAAAATGTCACTGTCACTGCTGAGCAAATAAACCCAGACCTGGGTAGACTTCTGGATCTGTGAACATTATTTCACACTGTGGAAGTGATTTTTTCTGTTTTTAAAAAGAAAAAAGTCTATGCCAACATGCCACGTGCCATGTTTAAACAAGGCCCTGAAACCTAATAACACTGCTACTGGTCAGCATCGGTTATCACAAACACATGATTGCCGTTCTTGCTGCACATTCATGTATTATTTTTAGAAGGCAGTTACTTTTTCACACAAGGCCAGGTAATTCGATCAGTTTAAATTTTGTGATAAGCTGAAATATATTTATTATTTAAAGCGCCAAAGATGACATTACTGAAATGAGGTGAAAGTACCTTGGCCCATGTCTTGCGAGAAACTTCTCTCTTCTCAATCTGATAGTGGGTCACTGGGCTTCCTCCGTCATGTTCAGGTGCCTCCCACATCATGTGGACATGGTGACGGGTCACTTCAGCCACTTTGAAGTCCTTGGGAGCACTGGGGCAAGCTGGGAAAATAAGATGAAAAAGACTTCCATCAGTTTTCTTCTTTTGTGTTTGTTTCTAGATGATTTTTGGGGTAACAGACATCTCTATACTACAATAAAATGAGCTGTCTATTCAACTAACCACCATCATTGCTAAACTTGATCACATGGCCATGGGTTCTTACCGATGACGTTGACATCAATATCTCCAGAGACAGAGGATACGTCATTCTCCAGCTGCAGGGTGTAGATGCCTTTGTCTGGACGAACACTCGGCGATATCATTAGTTCCGTGTATGTAGGCTTCGTCACCATGGAGACGCGCTCATCTGCTGGGGTCAGCTCCTTCTCGCCAAAGGTCCACTTGGCCACAGGGGTCGGGTATCCCGTAATGGGAACTCTAATTGTTAGAGGCTGAGGAACAATCACCTCCAGGCCTTTCCTGAAGCCACTCAGGTCAAAGGTTGGACCAACTGCAAAGAGAGAAAGATTTTTGATATTAGATATTTGGTTGTGAAAGCACACTGCCGTCCAGTGAACTACTTGGATTTATAAATAAAAGGTGTTTTTGTTTGAGTTTATGCTTGTTGTACGCACCATGAGGATCATCGGCAAGCAGTGGTCCCAGCTGCTCGGCTGGATCGGAGACACCGGCGGCATTCTCAGCGCAAACTCTGTAGAGGTACTTCTGACCAGGTTTTAGTCCAGACACCTGAAAAAAACAAAACAAAACAATCCAGACCAGGAAGAAAAATTTAACTGCGCTGAGGTTAAATCAGAATAATGGTAGACTCTTCAGGTTAGCTGCATACCCGGTAGGAGAGGTCAGGACACAGTCTGGCGTTGCAGCGGAGCCACTTGTCAGAGCCGTCCTCACATTTCTCAATGATGTATCCTGTAATCATGCTGCCACCGTTGTTTATGGGCGTCTCCCAGGTCAACGTGACCGCTGTCTTGATTTGGTCACTAAAGTTCAGGTTCAGTGGTGGGCTCGGCCTCTCTGTGGGCACAAAACATGAGCAAAATCAGACTATTTAATATTTCTAAACAGGATTTAGATATAAACATTGAAAGTGAGCTCACCGATGGGATCCATGATCTTGACGGGTTTGGTGGCAGCACTGGGCCTGCCGATGCCAGCCTTGTTCTCTGCTCGGACTCTAAAGATGTACTCCTTGTTCTCCACCACATCATTCAGCATAGCCAAGCGGTCATCGGCAGCACAGACTAAGGCTGCCTCCCACTTCACAGATGTTCTGTCACGCAGCTCAATCACATAAGCAGTGATCTCAGAGCCACCGTCAAACTTGGGGGGGTCCCAAGTGATGGTGGCACCAAACTTGTTCACTGACTCTACTGCAACATTTTCAGGAGCATCTGGAACATCTAATGTTAGAAAACAAACGTGATGGATATGATTAGGACTAGAGTGTGAAGATGGGGTTAGGATTAGCGGAGCGGAGATCTCGGGATGTTGCTTACCAAACTTGTTTTTGGCCTGGACGTCATCCTCGGTTGCAACGGTGGGTCCGCTGCCAACTCTGTTTCGAGCACAGACTCTGAAGAGGTAAAAGGATTCCTTCTGCAGGCCACTGACGCAGTACTCTGGAGTGTCAGCACGATCTGTAGCCACAGTCCAGGTCTTGCGCTTCACATCCCGTCTTTCTACAACATAGGCAATAATCTTGCTGCCACCGTCATTCTCAGGTTCCTCCCAGGCCAAACTGACCTCGCCATCAACAGTGTCAACCACTCTCAGGTTCTTGATGGGTCCCGGTACATCTGAAAAACCACCAGGACCACACTCAGAAACTCTAGTGACATCCTCAGACAGAGGACTGAGCAGTTATCTGATCACATGACTCTAATTTACCCTCCAGACTCACCAATCACATCCAGGTTGATAAAGGCTTCACCCTCACCATGCTTGTTCTTAATTACCACCTTGTACCGGCCCTGGTCCTCCTTGGTGGGGTTCTTCAGGCGGTACTCGGTCTTGTCCAAAGAGGTGTCAATATTCTGGACAGGAAGACTGGTGCCCTCAAAAAACCACTCGGCATCAGCACGAGGGTACGCATCATAAGGCACAGTCATGACAAAAGGTTTACCAGCATCTGTCACCAGGTTCTGGTCGGTGGTTTTAATCTTTGGAACAGCTGCAGGAGAGACAAAGGAGAAATTTTTTACTGTTTAATTCGCCCTGCATAACACAGAACAGTCCAAACTGGTGAATATTATCTTAAAATAAAACTGCATGTTACACTTTGCATCTATAACTATATTCCTAAAACAACTTGGATGCTTCATAAAGTGGCAATAAGAAAAGATTTGTTCATATACAACTTTCTAAAAAGCTGTCTGCTAAATCAGTGGTTTCTTTAACATTTCTTGAAATGCCTTTCACTTCCTGTTTTCATGTAAAGTTGACTCACCTGCCAGCTCCAGCTTGGCTCGGGCATCCTTGTCTTTGGCCACGATCCTGTACTCTCCCTGATCTCTGGGTCTAATTTCACAGACCTGCAGTCTGTGGACTTTACCCTCGCTGATCATCTGGTATTTGTCTCCCTGGACGATGATCATGTTGTTCCTCAACCACTTCACCTCCACCCTGTCTTTGTTGAGCTCCACCTCAAACACGATGTCTGAACCTGGAGGTTCAAACACGTCCTGAGGTGGTCTGATGATTTCCACTGGGGTCTCTGCGGAACATAAAAACACATCTCACATGAAGATTCATCAAATAAATCTTTTCTTTTGAAGAGAAAAAGAAACAAATATCTCACCTTCAACAAAGAGCCTCGCTCTTGTCCTCCTCTCATCCACACCACAGGCATATTCACACTCATCATCAGGCCTGCACACCTTGATGATCAGTCTGCACGTCTTTCCTTCTTTTTCCATCTGATATCTGCAAAAACACAACAAACATCAGGAACTTGGCACACACTACTATAAGACTTAGATAATAGCATCAGTTGTGTAATTTTGCCTCTGTACACCACTGCACTTTATTTTAAATCAAAGGTAACACAAGGTCCCAGATGCTTTGGGTTTTTGTAATCCTCTTTCTGTGATGACCACGTGTCTCAATTTTTTTCCAGATCTTAACTTTCTAAATATTTTCTTGGTTGAAGTTTTCAGCATTTGATTTGTGTTCCTTTTGATCGAAACAACAGCAGACGCAGATCTGTCATACCTGGGGCCCGCTCTAATCTCTCGTCCTTCCCTGTACCACTTGACGGCAGCCTTCTCCTTGCTCAGCTTGCAGGTGAACTCTGCATCCTCGAACTCCGTAATGGTCTGGTCTTTGAGCTGTGCCGTGAAGTCTGTGGGTGCCTCGCTAATGATCAGCTCAGCTGCACATTTGTCATCTCCGACCACGGCCGTGTACTCGCCCTCGTCTTCCATGATGCAGTCCTTAATGGTCAGGCTGTGCTTCAGGCCATCGACTCTGTAGACGATGCGTTTGCTGAGCGTCACCTCTTGACCAGCCTTCAGCCACTTCACCGTCGCCCCGGGCCTGTTCACCTTACAGACGAAGCTGATGGTCTTCTTCTCCTGAGTCTCATTGTCCTCGATGGGCTCCAAGAACCTCAGTTTCTCCTCTGTGGAGGACCAAATGATTTCAGGGTGAACGTAACGAAACAAAGGAGGACGTGCAACAAAGTCAATGAGCAAGAAACGGCTGCTTTAGATCAAACATACTGATACTCTTTGAAGAAACAGAACTTTAGTTATTCTGAATTCTTCAGATGAGAGTGAATCATTTGAATTCCACAGTTTTTTAGCTTTCTTTGCTTTATAACAAAGCTGACACATCTATCTGTCTTTCAAAGTCACGTCTGCAATTACTGAGAACCGTTTTAGGACATTGACCTGCCAAAAAAAAAACATGCTACACTATTAAATATAATGGAGACAGCAATTGTATAAACTCCTAAATATGTTTCAACATTACTGTGAGCCAGATACAGATAATAAAACAAGGCTGTGTGTACAGTAGAGTCACGAGAACAACTAAAAAAGACAATTCAATTTGAATTCTGAGGTCAGCACTCAGGAAACATGCAAACTCTGTTTCTTCTGGTCGAAACTGGACATAGTTTCACTAAAAGGTTCTGAGTGAGTCAAATCTAGCCTATAACTTCACTCAAATACTGTTACTGTCCACATTACTTACCTGCCACTTTAGCGCTGGCAGTGCACTTCGCGTGCTCTCCTCTGTGATTGGTCAGGCTGACGGTATAGACGGCCTCGTCAGCCTTCTGGGCATCTCTGATCCTCAGAGAGAAGACGTTGTCCCTTTGAGCCATCATGTACTTGCTGCTCTCAAAAATGGTCTCCTTATTCTTCAGCCACTTGGCCTTCGCTCCTTCCGTGTTTGTCTCGCAGTTAAACACGATCTCACCTCCCTCCTTCACTTCTGTGTCTTTGATTGGCGTTATGATCCTCAGTTTTTCTGGAATAGAATTCAAACTTAATAAAACCAAACCTGCATTCTGAAATCTCTGTAATAAGATATGACAAAGAAAATAAGTGTCTTACCGATCACTAGCAGATCTGCCACAGCTTTAACAGTGCCAATGTGTGCAGTGTAGCCTCCTTCGTCCTTCAGCTCACAGTTTTTCACAATAAGAGCTCTTCGCTTTCCTTCACTGATAATGCTGTACTTGTCTCCAGCTTCTATCTCTTTGTCTCCTCTGAACCATTTTACTTCGTAGGTGTCTTTGGAAACAGAGCAGGAGAACTCTGCCTTCTCGCCCTCCACCACTTCCTGGTTCTGAGGCCGGGCAATGAACTCAGCTGCCAGTTCTGGAAAGGAGAAGAAGAAGGAGTTAAAGTTCGGTGGATTAGTGGATTTCTCCAAGTTCTTTGTTTTGGTCTTCAGATTGCTTTAGAAATCGTTAGAAAGAAAACATTTTAGAAAGATAATGACTGGTGACTTCAGTTTCTTCTATAAAATAAAAAAATAAGCGATGTTTTTTACCATTGAGTTTGAGCGTGGCAGATGTCCTGACGGTGGGACTCAGCCTGCAGTTGTAATCGCCAGCGTCCTCCATCCTGAGGTCCCGGATGATCAGGATCCTCTTGCGTCCGTCCATCTGCTGTTCATAACGGCCTCCCTCCGGGAGCTCCTCATCCCCTCGATACCAGGTAACCTCAGCGCCAGCCTTTGACACTTCACAGATCATCTTCACGGTATTCGTCTCTGTTCCTTCCACATTGGACAGGTTCTTTGTAAACCTGGCTGCCTCCTCTGAAGGAAACACGAGCACCAGGAGTTAATTTACAGAGAAATATCCATCTATTATTTCATACAAGTCAAGCCTAAAATCATAATCTTATGTTTATAGTTTTCACAAGAATATTTCTTCAGCAGACAAATTTCCTGCAGTGGTTAGAAAGCAGTATCTAGGAGCCGCAACACAACAGTTGAACATCATCAGTGAATGATATTTTATTTTCCAGCAGACCAAACATCTGTGGCTGATATGTTGGTGCCTGTGGAATAAAAACTTCACTGAGTGAACTGACATTTTTTTTCTCATTGGAAGATCTGTGAAACTGGAAATTAAACATTAATCAAACACATTAAATAGATGAATAATGTTCCTCACCGATGACAGTGAGCATGCCAGAGGTCTTGGAGGTTCTTGCATCACATTCGTACTCGGCCTCATCATCAAACACAGACTTGTGGATGATAAGGATTCTCTGGACTCCCTTGGTGATGATCTCGTACTTCTTTCCTTTCCTGAGCTCGCCACCATCCTTGAACCAGCGAACCTTGAAAAATAGAGACACAAGGGTTAGTTGAGAGCGTGAGAGTGGTTTCAGTTTGAACGGCAGGAGAGCAGCGACTATTTTCATCCTGCTTATCTCACCTTGGCAGACTCGCGAGAAACTTCACATTCAAACTTGGCAGACTCCTTCTCTCTGACCTCAACATCCTGCAGAGGCTTTGTAAACTCAACATACGGAGCTGTGCATGGAAAAGATCACAGCATGACCACAGTTATACTGTATACTATGATTCAGATTCATATTTTACATTATTTTAATGTTCAGCTGGAGACGTGATAACAGATTTGAATGGTTAAAGCCTGGTTAATGTCCTTACGTGTAACTTCCAGGAAACAAGAAGTCTTGAAGTCTTTGGCATCACATGTGTACAACTTGGCATCTTCAGGAGAGCAGTCGTGAATGATCAGAGCTCTCTTGCGTCCATTCACGATGGTGTCGTACTTCTTGGTCTTTCTGAGCTCCTGTCCCTCCCTGAACCATCGTACCTCAGCATTCTCACGGGAAACCTCACACTCCAGAGTGGCCGTGGCTTCCTCCTCCACCGTCTGATCCTCCAGAGGCTTTGTGAACTCAACCGGTGGCTCTAAATGTACAGAGAGAGACAGACGTGGTGAACAGGTGATAACCACAGCCACCTGTTAGAAATGCTTTGTCCTCTATCCTCGGAGCCCGGTCTGAGTGAGTGCTGTACCTCTGACGACAAGCTGAGCTTGAGTGTGGAAGTCCTTGGCGGTTAGTTTGACCTCGCCGGCCTCCGACAGGTTCACGTCTCGGACGGTCAGAGTGTGAACTCGGCCCGCCACCCGAGTCTTCACCTGCAGAAACCGAAAACAAACCGACTGTTACATTTACACACGAACACGAGCTGAACGCGTTACCACGACCACAGATACAGGACGGTCACTCACTCGAACACTCAACCTATTTAAATAATCATTATAAATAATAATTTCATTTACTTTTTCTGGTTCGTTTTTTAACAGGCGATGAGTCTGAGTGATAAATGAATAACTCTGAGTGTCAAACTGATGTAAACAGGGTAAAATACACCATTTTTATCTGTGTTTTTATAAATGAGTGAAAAACTTTGGTCATATCTTGGCTGATCAACAAAATCCATTTCACTTTCATTATTTATTTATTCAGCTAATCGAGAAGCAGAACTACTCTTTTTCACACACAGCGATGATGAGGCAGGTTTTTATGATGCTGTTTTTTCCACTTTAACCTCGTTTTCTCCAACAATGAATTAAACTCCTGTGTGTTTTTAAATAAAACTCATTTGTGATGTTTAATTAATAATTAAGCTTTATTAATTCATTATTCAGGTTCAGACACTCACCTGCTAAAAACACATATCTCCAAAAATTAAAAATTCTGAAAAAAACTTCCTATTTATTTTAAGTATGTACACATGTAATACTTTTAGGAACTACCAGAAACAACTCGGGTTTCCACGGAAACACACAAAATGATCTCGACCTGCTGAGAAAAGTTTGTTTTTGGTATTTAATTGAGGTGAATTAATCTGAGGTCTTTCTGCATATAAGGCCGTGGTGACACTCGAGGGTCAGAGTTACAGATAAGAGTGGCATTTTTATCTCCAGGATATTTTTAGCTGCAGCCTCTGCAGACACAGAGAAATATCAAACATCATAAAAACAACTTTTCCTCATCTGCAAAACAAAACTCGTCTCTTTACTTTATAATCCAAACTGGGATTCAGTTTTTAACTCAGCATTGTTGCTCAGAGACAGGAACAAATCACAGAGCCGGGCGACTGTAAATGTGTCCTGATGACGATTGTTTAAAGTCAGATGTGTGACGGAATCAGTAAAAGTCTGCTTGTGCGGGAAGAAAAACTGTTTCTACTAAAGTGAGTCACATCTCACATTTTCTTTAAATCACATTAAAAAAGGTGTGTATGCTTTGATTTTCTAACCAAAGAGAAAAGTTAAAGTTTACAAATCTGGAGTGAAAATGTTAAAAATGTGAGAATAGAAATATAAATCATTTAAGCATAGCTTTCTTAAAACAAAGATAATATTTCATTAAATGTTGTGTCTGTGTGATCACAACAGAAACTATAAAATCATTTCTTTTCGCACTGTCTCGGTTTATTTGAAGGAAATCACTAAAAATCTCAAAGCTTAATTAAAGTAATGCTCTGGGGTTTTTTTTGTGTTTTACTGGACTCACACTAATTGTCTTTATTTCTGTTGTCCCATTTCTTTTCCTTTTTCTTTTGTGGTAGACTAGAACTTTTATTAGTCAGTGAATTCTTTGAGAGAAACATTTTGTTAAAAAGGAGGAAAAACTCTGCGAGTTATTTCACGTAAAGCTCCGGGGCTTTAGTTACAGGAGAGGCAGGCACTGCTGTGATCAGACTCACCCGGTCGCTGGCCTCCATCCTCTGCCCTCCCAGGAACCACTCCACCGCGATGCCTTCGTACGACAGCTCGCACTCGAAGATGGCCGTCTCTCCAGCCGTCACCGTCACGTCCTTCAGAGGATGGATCAGCGTGATGGACCGAGCTGAGGGTAAAGACATGGTTAGCTCCTTCAACAAATGAACCAGGGTGCACTTGCTGGAGATCCTGTGAGCTGGTTCGTGTTTCAGGTTACTGCTCCTCCAGTCAGAGAGCAGTCTGCCTTTAGATAAAGACTGAAGTGGTGAAAATAACCAAAGGCCCTGATTGGCTGAACGCTTTCAGAGACATGCGACACCAGTGTGTGTGACGGAAAACAGGGCTGCATTTTGTGTGTTTAAAGCTTCAACCAAAGATCACAGAGCTTCCTCCGTTTCAGAGACGTTTTGTCCATCGTATAAGAAATAAGGGTTAAAATGACCTCTGACCTTTGACTCTGAGCTGGGCGCTGGATCTGGCGTTGGCTGCGGAGAAGTCGACGGCTCCTGCCATGTCCATGCAGACGTTGTAGAGGATCAGCAAGTGTCTGGTTCCTTCCTCCTTAATCTCAACATCCTGAGGTAAAAACGAGGACATGAAAGTCAGCTGAACGCATCTTTGTGGTGATGAATATGAAACCGACCACCAGGCGGTTCACTGCAGACTCACAGCTGACTGATGAAGAGCTTCTCCCTTCAGCTTCCAGTTTCCGTGGACATCCTCCTCAGAAATCTCCGTCTCAAACTTGGCTGTTTCTGTCTCTGTGACCTCCACACTGTACAGCGGACGGACAACTTTGATATCCCGCTCTGCAAAAAGCAATGGACAGAAATCACAATAAAAACCAGCAACATCTTCACCCGTAGAGCGTCTGTTTGTTAAAACTGTCAAATTTAACTTCACTAATAATGATGCTCTAGTTTACAAGGCTGAGGATCCACCAAGAAACCCAACCAGTGCTTCTCTCCAACATTTCTACAGAGAAGGGATGATAAATGCTGACAAACCTCTGAAAGCCTGACAGCCTGGTGAACTCTCTGTGCTCATCAGAACAAAACATTATTTATGTTCACATCAAAGGTATTCAAACAGCTGAACTGAACAGATGCTTCAGGGGATAACTGTAACCTAACAAAGCACATATGCAGATACGATGGCTACAGAGGCCAACTAATCAGTTTATTACCATCTCAGCTCATTACCAAACACTTTGGTTTCTCTGTTTGTCTGTTTGTCAGGTCTGTGTTTTCAAAGGTCGGACTGATCGTATTTACATGGATTTTTACCAACAGCTGAAAACTGAAGATGTTCAGAGAATTTCAGAAGACATCAGTGAGAGAAGCAGCATGCATAAAGCATGACAGCTGGAACGTCACCAGCGCTGTGATTCACAAGTAACCCGAACGTTTACATCACTGAGTATTATTAAAATAGCCTGTGATATAATCTATGAACTAAACTCTGAGGCGTTCAATCTGAGTGTAGCTGATCTGAAAGCAGATCCGTGGTTTACCTTCAATGTTGAGCTTGGCTGTGGTTTTGTCTGAGCCGCAGTCGCAGGTGTACTCTCCGATGTTGGCCTTCTCTGCCTTCCTCACCATCAGGATGCGCTTCTTGGCATCGGTGATAATGGCGATGTTCTTGGAGGGGGTGATCTCCTTTCCATCCTTAAACCATTTCACATCAGCAACAGCCTTGCTCAGCTCGCAGACCAGCTTCACCTCGTCCTTCTCCACCGCTGTGTAGTTCTGCAGCTTGGTGGTGAAGTAGGCATCACCCTCTGTGTGGGGAGACGCACTTTCATTATGAAAATCAAGCGTCAGGGAACCGTGTCTAAATTAGTTTGACAGGATGAACTCTTGGATGTTGGTGTGTGTGGCTTGCTGTCACCTGTTCTGTTTGCAGTTGCTTTGTTTACACCTGTTTTCTTCAACCTAAACTCATTTTTCTCTGGCTTTAAAATCAGAACAAGTTCTGATTACTTTTATGTTTGTTCTTTCTAAAGTCCTGTCATCTTGTCCTATGTTTTTATGTCATTTGTTTCAAATGTGCTATAGAAATGAGGCACTGACCGATGACAGTGAGCATGGCGGTCATGCTCTTGTCCATGGCCTCTACTTTGATCATGGACGTGTCGTCGATGGTGACTTCCTTGAAGGCCAGTGTGTGAACCTTCGCCTGTGCTGACATGTGAACAACTTTGCTGGGATGAAGTCGGATGTCGTTCTTGTACCAGACCACCGGGATCTTGTCATGTGACAGCTCCATGCTGAATTCAGCTGTTTCACGCTCCTTTACTGTCACATCCTTGATTGCTTTGACAAACTCTAGGCGAATACCTGCCGCAGGAAGACATCAGACACTGGTACATTTAATTTTGACTAGAAGCTAAACACAGCAGATTTGTATTTGTGACTCACAAACAAATAAAAATGAGCACCAGCGCTGTTATTCACAAGTAACCCGAACCAGAAAGCTATGGAGCAAAGCAGAGGTAAAAATCTGCCAAACTGAATTCATCTGGAGAAGATTCATCAAAAACATTCGGACAGAAGTTCTTATTTGGCAAATTTAAAACTATATTAATTTGATCTAAATGTGAACATATGATTATAATGTGCCCTGAGAGACTGAGAGACAGCTTTTTCCATCAGGCCATCAGACTGCTGAACACCTCATAGACACCTCACCTTCACTTACCAGAACTTCAACATTATGCACTCCATACTGTATATAAATGCCACTTGTTTTGCACATTTCCAACTGCCAACCTCTGTATATTTTATTTTATTGTTTATTCTATTCTATTTAATTTTTAAAATATATATATATATATATATACACACACACACACACACACAGATATACATATTTAGTATACACATTCTGTAATGCACATACACTCTTATATTGTACATATATCTATTCATATAATTCTCAGATTCCCATTCTTATATTTTGCTTTGTTCCTGTTCCTTGTATTTTGCACACCTCTGTTGCTTGTGAAACTTGCACACAAGAATTTCACTCGCATGTGCTGTACCAGTGTACCTGCACATGTGATGTGACAATAAAAGTGATTTGATTTGATTTGATTTGACCTTGGATAATCTCTGAAGGTTCTTTAAGGTTTCATTGGTGCCAAAGGAGTTTTTTTTTTGTTTTTTTTAAATAAAACCATGATGTTACCTTGTATAACCAGTTTGCCCGTTGTCCTCTTGTCCTCGGCCTCAAACATGTACTTTGCCTCGTCATCGTAGGCGGCCGATCGGATCACCAGAACGTACAAATTTCCCTCCTGGATCACCTCGTACTTTTCATCGCTCTGCAGCTCCTGTGAGCCTTTGAGCCACCGGAAACTCTTTGGAGTTCTCGACACCTCGACCTCAAACCTCGCATTATCCTTCTCATAGACCTGAACATCAGTCATGGGCGTGAGGAAGTTCAGCGGGAGTTCTTAAGAAAAACAGTGAGAAAACTGGCATTTATCCTATATTTGCAAAAGTTAGCCTTAAGAGGATTTCTAGGTCCTGATGTCTTTGTCAGGCTTTAAAGTGTGACATAAATGAACATAGGAAGCACATGGATTTAAAACCTTTTTATTTCTTTTACGTAATAACACCTGAGACTGCATCAGGCAGATGTTTTTCCAAGAAAAGTCATTAAAAGCTTTCATAATTTTGTCCAGTACAGTGTGTTAAAAAGACTTTCATTAAATTAATGAGCGAATGCAGGAGCATCACGTCCTCACCTTGCTGTAAATGTAGCTGAGATAATAATGATGTATTGAGTGAATTGCAGTGAACGTCTTCACTGCTTTTATCTTTTGATATGTACACTAATGGTCAAAAGTTTTAGAACACCTCAGTGTTTCTAGTTTTTTTATTGAAAATTATGCAGTTTAGATAGATAGAACTTTATTAATCCCTCTGGTTGGTTCCTCTGGGAAATTCAGTTTCCAGCAGCAGAACACCGACAGAAATTTGCATAGTAAGAAATTAGAATAAAAAATAAAGGTGAAAAAAAGAATATGAATATAAGCATAAATATAGCATATATATACATATATAAATACAGCATCTATAAATAACCAGTGAAATATACTCATTAATGAGATGTAGCAGCCAAATGTCTATTGCACAGTGATTAGTTCTTATTTAGTGTTTAGTTTGTGCAAAGTCTACAGCTTAGTTGTCTCCCCCTCCCCCACCACCACCACTACTATGCTGTTGTTGGTGTTGTGGCCTGTGATGATTTTCACACTATCCCAGACCTCCCTTGTATTGTTCTCCCCCACCTTCTACTTCACCTTCCTCTTGTAGGTGTCTTTTGCTTCCCTCAGGCAGCGTTTCACCTCCCGCTGTGCTGCTTTCATCTCTTTTTTCACTTTCCTCCTGTGACTTTGCTGGCCACGCCATGTTTTCAAGCTTACCTTCTTGTTCTTTTTTCCTGAGGTAGTTCTGGCATAGCTTGGACTTATGTTTTGGGTCATTAAGTGAGTATTCCGGAAAAGTTGGAACAACTGTAGGAATTAGTAGCACCAGCTTCCAAGGCTTGATCAACCTCCATTGCTGCAGAGCAGCTTTAAAATGTTTACCCACTGTTGTGTTCGCTGAAAAAGGCCTTTTTGTATCATTCTGAAATGTACATTATTTTACAGTTTCGGGTAATCTTACCTTTCTTTTTTTAAACCTCTGGCAGTTCACCACTTACCTTTGTACCATTTCAAGCTGAACGGTTAGTCATGCATCAAATCAAGACATCTCTTCCCCCCATCCTGGACCCATTTCAGTTCACATACCGGTCAAACCGCTGATCCGATAATGCAATTTCAACTGCCCTTCACTCAGCCCTCACACATCTGGACACTACACACTCATACGTTAGAATGCTGTTCATAGACTTCAGTTCAGCATTC
>VUQG01004227.1:15047-31767 GCA_015106755.1 Etia nguti
GCATAAGAACACTGGATACAGGGGCTCCCCAAGGATTTGTGTAGAGCCCCCTGCTCTTCACTCTGCTGACCCATGACTGCACACCATCACACAGCTCCAACCTTTTCATCAAGTATGCAGACACAACTGTGGTAGGACACATCAGCAACAACGATGAGACCTACTACAGGAGTGAAGTTAACCATCTGGCCGAGTGGTGCAGCAACAACAACCTGTCCCTGAATGTGTACAAGACTAAGGAGATCATCATAGACTTGCACCACTAACCATCAACGGTGCTGCTGTGGAGAGGGTAAGCAGCACCAAGTTCCTGGGTGTGCACATCTCAGATCTCTCCTGGTCAGAAAACACAGCATCACTGGTCAGTAAAGCCCAACAGGGACTCTACTTCCTCCACAAACTGAGGAGAGTGAGAGCCTCAACCCCCATTCTGAGCACCTTCTACACCGTTGGCACCGTTGAGAGCATCCTCACCAGCTGCATCACTGTGTGGTGTAGCTCCTGCACTGGGTCCTGCCGGAAAAAGTTACAACGGGTAGTGAGAGCAGCGGAGAGGATCGTGGGTACTTCTCTTCCCTCCCTCCAGGACATCTACTGCACCCGCCTCATCTGGAAAGCCCTCTGCATTACAGGTGACTCCACTCATCCGTCCAACAGCTTCTTCAGTTTGCTCCCATCAGGTAGGAGACTGAAGAGCCTCTGGGCTAGAACCAGCAGACTGAGAGACAGCTTCTTCCATCGGGCTGTCAGGATGCTGAATTCACTCACTGCTCTCACACACACAATCTCCAGACCTGCATTCACCTCTTCCCTCTGAACCCCCAACCCCCAAACATACAAAACTCTGAACTGCCACCATTGCCTTTTCATTGACTGCACCCCCCAGCCCCCCACCCCCCGAAACTTGCCCACAATCACTATGATTGTGTTGGACACTGCTGTTTATATAAGAAAGTATAGTATTGTATTGTGTTGTATATAAGACTCCTATTTTATTTTTATCTTTTTATCTTTATATTGTTTTAGTGTACACTGAGGGCCATGGGAACATTGTAATTTCACATTCCTGTGTATGACTGTATATGGGCTTTGACAATAAAGCTGACTTTGACTTTGACTACAGAGCGGCCATTGTTGATGACACAGAGGAGGATGCTAGGCAGAGGGTGGGATGCAGCTAAAAGAACTGAAATATTGTTTGGGTGGATGGGTGGTTTGGTAGACACCAAAGCTAAACAAAACTGCGTCATTGTCCAGACTTACTCTCTGCTCTTACACTTGTTTTCCAAAAAAAGGGTGATTTATGGGTAATTTTTCCATGTAGCTACATGGCTTCCAGCTTGGAAACCCATAAATAAGAAGGCACTGGAAATAACTGAAGAGTCAGATATTATTTTTTTATGCAGACATGACGTTTTAATAAAACGCTGACTTAAAACAAAACAAAAAACATAGATACTTAAGACCCAACATAAAAGTGTCAATTTTCTGTCAGCAACAGGAACATGCTGGAGTAATTACATTATTTTCCTGAAGGAGGGAGCAGTGAGTAAAGGTACAGATCTCAACCATCTAGTGCTTCTATCAACCAACGAAGAAGAGAAATGGACCAATAACAGCGCTGCTATTCGTGTTTTTGAATCAAACGCGGTGGATGGCAGTTCAATACAAGATTTGTTTACCCTGTCCTCGTCTCTGTTAAAACGCTGGTTGAAGTTAGTTGGTAAAATTTAAAAGGTAAAATTCTTTTACATGATTTAAGGGCGTTTGCTTCGGACAGCTAAACTATTAATTAAGTGCTTCTGTTAGAAATCTAACTAGAGTGAGTGCAATTTACGGTTAGCAATCGACTGGTACCGCTCTCTTAAACAGTTTACGCCCTTGCAATAATCACTCTTAGCAAGACTTTCTGTGAATTTTTAGTAATTTCTTACATTTAAATTCTCGCATTGATTTTCGGAGTTATTAAGTTAATGCCTTAAATGGCCTATTCTTGTCAGCTAGGCCAATACGTAACGCCATGTCAGTAAGTTCTTAGCTAGTTTGACATGACAAGCAGATCTCTGTGCAGGATTTTAAAGAACATGCTCACATTTTCTTTCGTAAAACAACAGTCAACTTCTGCAACATGGTTGTTTGCTGTAATCGCGTTTCCTTTTGTTTCTGCCCCGGAAGAAACCTTCATAACAAGAAGACAACATCCACACAAGGGGTTATGATGGGGTTAATTTGAATTTAACAGACTCTCTCTGCACAAAAGAAATGTTTAAAAAGTTCCACCTAACTTGTCTTATTCAAACTGTTGAAGCCTCGTGATCAATTAAATTCCGGAAGGGTTTTGCAGTCGAGGAAAACTGGGATTTGTCTTTCGTAACTTGGCTTGAAATCACATTATTCTCTAGTATGAGGAGCAAGACCCTGTTTAAGCATTCGTATGGACAGCCAGCTATTTTAATGCGGAGCTATTGGTTTTGCCAGAACAGTTTACTGCGAAATAGATTAATCCACATTTAAATCAAACTGGTAAAATATGAAATCTTTTGTCTTCCAGTTGTAAACATAGTTTTCTGAGAACTTCAGAGTAATGTCCACCAGGAGGTCAAGTTCCGTAGGGGAAGGCTTGGTAAGACTTTTGTACTCCGTCATGTATAATGTACAGTGTTATCTCTGAGCATATTAATTAATAGTGAATAATTCAACCTTTGTTGATGGTAGCTCTCCAGCCTATCCAGCGAGCGTACCCCTCTGAGAAGTCTGGAGAATGAGATTCTGCACTTGTCGACTCCCTCATCGAGGTTCAGATCAAAATCACAGATCGGTAGCGATACTGGCAAAATGACAATGGTGGGTATACACTAATACTTAGAAATATAATTTGTTTTTTTCCTCTCTTTTTTGGTGCTGTTTTTTAACCACTACTTATTCTCATTAATAGGGTGATGTTCCACTCAGTGAACAAGAACCCCAGTTGTACTCTTCTCCATCCACCAAAATGATACAAACCAATCTTCCAAAAACTGATACGACAACTTCTCAGATTGCTTGTGGACTTTCAGATATAACATTTAAATCCTTCACTTGTGCTGGTGGTGAAGTTGAGATATTAGGCTCTTTATTGCATGCAGAGGAGAGTATTATTTTACCTACAGACCAGGGTACATATAACACTGAATCTGAAGATGGCATCATCACTGACAGTGTGATGATGCAGTCATGCTCTGATCACATCGAACATCCCTATCATGTTCTCGAGAAGAGTGACGCTTACTCTGTTAACATCAGCGCAGCACTTCCCTGTGAAACTGACAGCACTACACTGGCTTCTTGCGATATGGATAACAAACAAGCCACAGAAGAATCAACAGCTTTTCAGAGTGACTGCAGTGGAAAGGCAGATCTCGCTTGGAAATCCTTCCTTTGTGATGGAGGTGAGGTGGAAGTTTCAGATGCCACCAGATTACACAATGAAACCATTCCTCTGCCCAAGGAAGAGCTTGGTGCTCCTGTAGAGTACAACAGTATAAATTTGACTAACTGCTTTGGTGACTTCGACCAGCAGTGTCAAGAGGAACATGCTGATCATCCATACTGTATCCGTGATGGTGGTGTTGATCCTGTCGTTAAGGCTTTCTCTGAGACAACATGTGGTTCAGAAAAACCTGCTAATGGACTGACCGATGTAACCTTTAAATCACTGAACTGCACTGGAGGAGAGATTGAAATTCAAAGAGAAGAGTCAGTTGTTCTACCAGGCAACCATACTGTTACCAGCAGTGAGACACATGGTTATGCCATAGATTCAACTGAAATAGCTGGTGACTGTGATTTACAAAATGATAACACCATTGGTCACTTTGATCACCCATACTGTAATGTTCAGACTCATTCAGCACCTCCATGTGACAGCCTTTTGACTACCCAGGAAGCATTGGCAGACAGCACTGAGGATGTAATGGTCAAACACTACAGTGGTAGCCCAGTGGTATCTGATAGCCAGGCTGGGAGCCAAGGTGGTGTCACAGCTGATTGTTGTATTCCAGCTGAAGATGAAAAATTAGATGAGGCCCAATTTTCTAAGAAGAAGACATCCCTTCTGCCTGAGGACCAGATTGTAATCTGTCCCCTCAGTGAAAACTGTGTGTTCACTTCCATCACACATGATTGTTGTCAAGATGCCTTTGTAGATGCTAACAGCCAACAGAACAATGATAAAGCTGTGGTAGCTACTGACCCATCAGCTGTTAGCAGATCTTTGGTGGCTAGCGCATCTTTTAAAGCTTTGAATACCGAAACTGTAAAATGCAAAGGGCAAGAAACGCTTAACTGTACCGTAAATCCCGCTGACAGTGCATCGCCTCTCATGGTTCAGAATACTCAGATTTATGACTGCAGCCAACTTGCAGGTTCAGCAGAGAGTCCTTCAGCTGTGGAAATGCAACAGCAAGATCAAGAGGAGCATGTCTCTGAAGTGGACTCCACCAGAGGACCTGCTGAATCCAGTGAGGAAAAAGACAGTGCCATTGGCTCATCTGGAAATGCACCTGCTCTTTGTAACTCTGCAGAAAAATCTCCTGCAGAGAACCTTACCGATGTACTGAAAGCGCTGTCGGAGTGTCCCTCGGTTGCCTCAGCTTTGCAGTTGGGAATGTTTAGTCCCGTTATCAGGAGAGCTTCTCTGTCTTTTTTAAAGACTTGTGGGGATCCTGCTCAAGGCAAGTTTGCAGCTGATGACTCTGCTATTGAGGGTGAGAAAACATTGTTTGCTCCTCTTAATGCTGACCATGCTGGGTTGTGGCCGGAGGAACTGGAAAGCCCAATGCCTCGTCCTCTGTTAAACTCCACAGCCGTAGGTCAGAATCCTGGTCTGAGCCCACTCAGGGAGCCAGTTAAGGATTTGGGACAGAAAGTCTGTGCAGAGCCTCAGACTGATGCTGAGAAACCACTGCTGAATTTCCCGCTGATTCCCGATGGTCCGTTTCAGCAGCAGCTTCGGCAAATGGCAGAGTTCCTCATGATGGCGTCTGGAAAGATGGGCCCTGCTGCTGTGTCTGCTCCTGCTCCACCTCCTGCCCCTTCAGTCAAAGCTACTCCTGTAGAGTCTCACAGTATCTGTGTGGGCAGTAGTCCTGTGAAACTGGTTGACCACAGCCTCAATACTTCTGGCCTGTTTGAGAGGAAGAGAGAATTCTCCGTGGCCGATTCCTGCACTGTGACTGACCCTCTCCTCTGGAAGTGAGTGCTCTGTGTAAATTGGTCATTTATTCAACAGTTGTGAGTATAGATAAAGCTAAATCTGCCTTTAGTCTTTTCTTTGTTTGCCTCTCAGTATTCTTTCATTGGTGTTCCAGTTTACCTCCAGGCAGCCTAGAGTCCCTCCCCAGACAGGAGCTGGAACAGAGGTTAAGGTCAAGCATGACGATGGTTGAGGCCCTGGTGCAACAAGTGACTGCAGCGAGGGCACAAGCATGTCCACTTGCAGGCCCCGCTCCTTCAGACCTCCGGGAGAAACTCGTGCAGACAGACCACACCGAACTCAGTCAGGTAACTGTTGACGTCTGCATTTTGTTTAAAGGGGACCTGTTATGCTCATTTTCTACTCTGTATTTAGATTTTTGAACTCTATTAGAGTAGCTTTGCATATTTCACAGCTTAAAATATTCCTCCAACAGAGCCTTTTAACTCTGATCTCATTATATAACAAAGAATTACAGCTTAAGTAGTCATTTGTTTATATTTTATATCTAGACCACAATGTATAGAGACCTGTATGTGGAGGCTTTGAGTCGGATTGGGGAGTTGGAGCTTGATGGGAGTTCTCTAAAAAACCTCATCCAGAGTCTGCAAGACATGAAGGTCACCATGGTAAGTCCCAAACAACCATACAGCTCATGTTGTTTAAACTGGGATAAAATGCTCAAACACTTCTCACTGGCTTTAAAGGGTTTTGTGGATGAATGTTTTTTGTGTGTGTGTATTGAGACAGTCAATATTTTCTTTAAGAGTAAAGTGTGTGTGTTTGTCCCAACAGACTTCGGTCAGAAGTGACACGGACGCTGCTCTCTCTAACATGAATGAAATGGGTGACATAGTCAGAGAGGACCATCAAAGCCTCGTTTCACATGTACGTACGACATGTTACCTCATTCTGTCTCATACAAGTTAAACAGTATGCTTGTTTTTGTAATTATTCATCACATATTTATGGCTTAAGTTGTTAAGTGTAACATGATTATGTGCTATAACTGAGTTGAGGTATATTTTTCTCATGTTGTTTATAGTATGGGCACATGAAATCTCTACTTGAGAAATCAAAGGACATACAGAGCAGAATGATGCAGAAGGTCAAAGAAGCTCTTCATCAGAGAAATGAGACGAGGACTCAAATGGAAGAAGCCTTCACAGCAAAGGAGGCAGTAAGTCCGTTTGTGGTGTTTTAGTTGTTTAGTCTAAATGCAGCGGAACGGTAACCTTCCTGAGCAGAAGGGTGTACAATGAAGCGTGTTCAATACAGTTAGCCATTCTTTGCGTTAGCTGGCTTGATAAAACCTAAAAACCCGGTGAGAGATGAAGCTGGTTCTCAGCTAAATGTTAATCCAGGCTTCCTGCTTCAGGCTCTGTCACATAAAAGGGACCATTTATCTGCCATTCGTCTTCTGCATAAGTCTATTGAGAATGTCTGATTAGAGCAGCTTGTGCTCAGAGCATTGGGTAATGGAGATTTATAAAGGTTATTGAAAAATATATCAGTAAAATGGACATTGGTGTGGAAAACAAAATAACAGAGTAATGCTGCAGAGAATCATTAATGTGGTAAATTTATTAAATGGTGTTTATGTTAGCGCTCAATGCTGCTGTTTATTTCAGTTTAAGCAGAAAGTATCACTTAAAGCATACTGGAATCAGTTAAAATGTTGCATTTCCAGGTTATGTGTTTAGCATAAGTTACCATGGTGATCTAGCCAGGTAAAAAGAGAGCCACCTTTGTGACACAAAAACCCCCTCTGTCTGTTAAACAGCTCACTGTGTAAACACGTCTGCTTTAGCTGACCAACAGTTTTTCTGGAACATATAAAAATATCTGCAGAAGTTATGCTGGCTGTGTGTTTAAGAGGATTATTTGTTCCAAGGGTATTAAATGTGTGTGTGGTTGTGTGTTGTCAGGCTTTCAGTGCAATGGAACAGCTGAGGACACACTGCGCCACAGAAATTTCACTTCTGGAGAAGAGTGTGGGGTCTCAGCAAGAGCTGCTGGCCGCCCTAAACCAGAGCTATCCAGAACTGGTACAGAAAAAAAGCAAAAGATAAACAGCTCAATAATAATTGTATTCAAAGTAATATGTGTGTGTAATTTCTTTGTTTCTTTTTTGTCTTTACTAATGCAGGTTGGGTTAAACAAGGCTTATAATGCAACCCTGGACTGTGCTTCAGATCTTCTGTCTGAAACCATGGATGAACAGTCCGCTTTGATGAAAGAGGTACGCTCATACTAAAAACCTTGAACTATGACAGTCAATTAACATGTAACACGGCAGTTTCTATATGGTGGCAAACAAACAAACAAGTTTAATCTGTGTGACATTCATAGCAGCACCGTGGCTCCGTTTGAATGGTGATCACTGCTGTTGTAATTTTTCGGTTTCTAAAAACATGAGGCTTTGGTGTAAAATCCACCACATGAGCATCCTGTACATAACAGTGCTGTTTAAAGGTACAGTCAGTCATTTTTTTGTGGTTATTCTCATAAGTACTCATAAGTATACACTGATTATTGTATAATTATGTCTTCCACAACAAATTGATAGGCTCTCATAAAACTGGAAATAAAATACAAAGGGGCATGCACTGGTTTGTGGAAGCCCCCATCAGCTAATCATGTTTTATGTATGTGGCTACAGACCGGCTGCATGAATAGCACGCCAAAGACTCAGACGAGCTCCATGCCTGTTTGTTGCCGTTCGTGTCGTGTGCTGTGGAGGCAAATTGCATTTTCTGTCTGCACCTTCAGACTCAAGATATAAAAGGTCACACCTATGTTTTATCATCTGAGAAGCAGATTCCTTCAGCAAAGGAGGGAAAATGTGAACGAAAGAGACAATGTGACCGGCGTCGGGATAAAACAAGAGTAGATCTTGGCACAGTAGATTGAAGGAATTGCAGAAAGGGAGATTATGAAGGTGACACAGAAGTCACTGTCTTTCTGCTCACTTTTTATGTTCATTTCTTATTTATGTATTTTATTTTTTTCAAACATGTATATCCTATAGTGGCCACTGTAGCTATGCACTTAAATTGGGAGGCGTAAGAAAACAGAATTCAGTTGGCTGTAATCTACTGCCATCTAGTGGTGAGATTTTTTTCTTCCTGAAGTGTACCTTTTTTTTTTTTTTTTTTTTTTTTTTTAAAATTTGGTTTTTTTTTTTTTTTTTTTTTTAACTGTATTGAATACTAGTACTTAATATTGTTAGCTAAACATTTACTTATTTAACATTTTTTATACTTATTTTGATTCCAGATTAGTTTTTGCCTTACTGAGACATTTGCAAAATTCACATCTTTAGGATAAATAAAGTATATCTTCTATATTGTATCTTGTAAGCAAACCAGGCAGGACATCTTTTTAACCGTGGGATAAGAATCATTTAGCTTTATTTAAAAAATAAAATAAAGCATGTACAAACCTGGTGGTATCTTGCAGACTGTGGCAGGGTGCCAGCCATATCGTTGATTGCAGTTAGGACTCTGGACAAAAATGGCACTGTCGCTGAGGCACTCGGCAAACACCTCCCCTCCAATATAATACAATCTCACGCCACGACCTGCAGAACGTATCACAGAAAAATTAATGTGAAGCTAAAGAAAAAAAAGAAAGAAAAAGACAGAAAAAAATATCACAAAGCCTTAGTCTGGAGCAAAGCTTGAACTTGAGTGAAAAATCAGTGAACGTAGTGCTATGGAAACTCTTAAATCATTGGCTTTTCTAACTGTCACGCCTATTCAGCAACATGTCTTTATCAGATAGATTTTTAAAAGCCATCATTGAAAGAACTGCTGTATTTCTCAAAAGAAACAAAAAGCTGTATGTCTCATAGCACTTTTACAATTCAAATCTTTGTAAAAGACACATTTACAGCTCAAGGACATCAGTGTAATGAATCTGAGAATCATAGTGCAGGTATTGTTAGAGTGCCGCAACACTCTAAAAATCCTTAAAAAGAGCTTTTCCCACGCATAGTAGCCACTACACCATGTTATTTTTTGCCTGTGTGGTAGTGTATGCTGTACCTATATGTCTCCTTGTCATTTCAACAGTAGCATTTCTGTTAACATTGCTGAGAAGCCCTAAACAAAAGCGTTCAGAGTTGGAGGGATCGGTGAATCCATCAACAGTCAGGGATGGCTGTGAAGCATGGAACGTCTCTCCAACCCGCTGGTTTAGCTCGTAGTAAGCTATAGAGCACCAGAATGCTGGTTCACTATAGGTGACTGGCTGTAGGTCTGAAAGAAAGAAATCAAGGTGGTAATGTTTAGAGTTTTCATTAAATCATTTATTGATCATTTCCAATGAAACTAAAGATAACCGATAAAGAAATAAACCAATAAATCGCTCTTACCCAGGCCATGACTGACAGGCGACAGGGTGCTCGGTGACATTTCTGCTGGTGAGCCTGATGACAAAAACATACAACATATTACATCTTGTTGTACTCTGTTTTGCATTTAAAACACTGCCTGTTTAAACCACGCTGCTTCAAGTAGATGTTTCCACTGCTGTAATGACGTGCACGAGTGAAGAAAAAAGAAAAATCCACAAGTTGACGTTTGAGTATAATCTTAAGGATATTTCCAAGTGCTAAACTCAACTAATCTACCTGATTCCATACTTTGATTCATCTGCTGGTCGCTGGTTTCGCCATCTTCACTCATATAGCCAGGTGGAGGAGTGTCTGTAAAAAAGGCACATTAAATAAGCTGTGTATTCTTAACAGCAACCATTGTTTAAAACCCAAACAAAGCCAAGAGGTTTTTATACTAAACCAAAGCTCAAGAGTTATCACAGAAAGGTCAGTTGTTACTTTAAACAAATGAGTGAAAATCCTGAAATATGAAGGAAAACATACATACCTGGTATATAGTTATTAGGAGGATCTATGCCTGCAGGGAAGTTGGTGTTTTCAGGAATGGAGTTTGTAAAGTCGTCTAGAGGCGGAAGCTCTGTCAGAATCTCTGTGTGACGTGGGACCAACACCGGCGGCAGCACTGAAGAGAAAAGAAGTGTTATTGACAAGTACAGATGGAATTTGCTATACCAATTAATATTATGTAATTATATGCATTTTTTCCACTAAATATAATCTTGTAAAAAGACAAATGAAAACTAATATAAACACATTTAGACTGATTTTAACAGCACAAACTGGGCAGAGACTATGAGATCTAAAACAATGATTTTGCTATGACTACCATGCTCATAGGGTTGTTCAAGGACATCTTGAACACCACAACCAAAAGTACTTGAAGTAAAAGGACACACAATTCTCAAGGACCCTTACCAGGTGTCTCCACTCTCTGATAATGGTATGGATTGACACACACTTCATCCTTCTTAAGGTTGAATGCATACTGGCAGGTGTCAATGGCCCTCAGCTCATGGTGGCTGTGAAGGTCAGGCCATCTCCACAGGCGGCAGTAGATGACGTGTGGCAGGCCCTTACGATGAGACACCTGAAGACGGCCATCCAGTGACCTAAGAGAATTGAGAAAGAGAGAGAAGATGAAAAGCAGCTCATAATGTGCCCAGATCTTCACAAGAAACTGTCAGAAACTCTTAAAGGTGATTGTGTCATGTTGAGTTTCTGGTTTGAAAGTGCTTACTAATATTTATTTTCTTAAAAGTCACTGGACATGTTGCAAGGCCAAACCTTATTTTAAAAGCCTACCTTCTAGTTTCGTAGATCCATAGAGTGGTGTTTGAAATGGAACACATTGACTATTTAAAAAGCTATAAAGAAAGCTTCTCAGTGGAAATGACCAGCTACATTATTTCCTCATTGTCTAAATAACCATAAATGCAAACTTGTAGCACAAGTTGTGATTACATCTGGTTTAAAAAACAAAAACAAAAAACAACAGAAATGGCCCTCCCATTAAAGAAACAATGGCCATTATTTTTACTGCACAAGTTTTGCAATAATGAAGATATATGTAGTAAATCTGTTGGATCACTGTATTTTTCGTGCATGTGAGTATATTCACCTGCTGTGGTCAGGGTATCCGTACATGCCTGCTGAGTCCCACTGCTCTATCATGTGGCCTGAGCCTAGACCCCAAAGGTCTGAGCAATTGCTACAGACACAGAAACACACAGGCACGCACACCAAAGACATGCATACATACATACACACACACACACACACACACAAGTGGAAAAAGAATATAAAATAAAAAATGAAAGCAAACAGATGGTAAACATGAGGCGTTTCATTCCAAATTAGTACGATGAAATCACAGATATGTACAGTTGGTAACTCAATGGTATGAAGGAAGGAAGAAGCTCCACCTTCAGTTTCCCAGTAAGAGACCAACGAGATGACAGATGACTGCAAGACAAATCCAAATCAGACAATAGTGATGTGGTGCAATAAGGTGACACAGAATGCCTCTGTAAGATAATACAATTCCATGCATGCATCCAATTGTCATTTACTTGACTTAGGCGGCTAATAAGCCGCTAAAATGCACAACTGCAAAGAACTCACAAAAAAGTAAAATAAAATAAAACATTTGGGTATGTTTTTTTTCAAAAACATATGAGAAGTGTGATGTGAAGAAATATATTAATCTAAACATGAATATGTGAATGACGACATTAAAAGAAAAAAAAAAAAATCACTAAACACTTTGTGTGTCAAGACGTGAGAAAAGGAAAACAGATACAACACTAATGTGTATCTGCACATATGAAGTTTGTGTGAGAGATCCTGTTGTCTGATTAGAGCAAAATGACTGTCATGCCTGTCTGTGCAAGGTTCTCTATCTCGAAGCTTATCACCCTACTTGCATAGTTTTACAACTACAAGAAACACAGATAGCATTTTTCCTTCTTCCTTTCTTACTTAAAAGGTCAAAAGTGCAATGTCTCTAGAGTCCATCGTCAAAAAGACCCCTGTCTGGGAACCCTTGATCTTCATCTATTCACCTATTAATCACTGGAGATAAATGACATAAAGCTAGAATTGTATTTTAAAGGCGTCTCCTTGCAAGTTTAACCAAAGTATGAGCAAAACATAAGGATGTTATCATTTAAAATTTCCATCACCACCAACTACTATCTCCAGAAATAGCAGAGCTCTTACAGTGTTTCCAACCTCCAATCAGAAAGAAACCTACAAACACCTTGCAATAGTCCAGATACCTTTTTCACATCCTTCACTCCACCCACAAAAAGACCAAAAGAAAAAGAAATTTATCTTAGACTTTACCGTCACTTTCTTGAGCTTAAAGGAAAATAGGGGCGATGTGACGTACTATACAGCTAAAAGAATCAAAGCTGTGTAGTTACAACCCTTAAAACACAATGTCTAAACAGCAAGGTACATTTAAACAAATGTCCTTCGGTAACTACCATGATTTTATCAGTTCTATATCAGAAACTACAATCTAACCTACATTCCTCAATGAGAAGAAAACGGCAGACACTTGGCATCATGCAAGTCTTGTCTTTTCATTTACAGGACATGGATGACAACATATGATGATCCATTCTCATCCGTGCTCAAATCTCTGACAACTTCCTCCACAGTTAGACCAGTTTCAGATACGCTGTTTAGCATACAGTACATAACCACATACAATACTGTGCAAAAATGTTGTGTTGTCCCTCATTTCTTTACATCTTGCTTCTAAGGAGCCCGAGTTTTTAATTTTTCAAACGGGTCCCAAGCAGGGGCCGGCATTTCTCAAGTTCTTAAAGTTTTTCTGATGACATTAGTTTTTTTTTTTTTTCCCAATCCAGTTTTTGTACCTTCTTTTTCAGAGGAATTTTTTGGTCCGTTTGCTTGTATCTATGAAAAATGCCAATGATAACACCATTTGACAGGGATAAAACAGTATGTTCTGTGTGTACAGTGTATAAGACTTCAAAAAGAACCTTAGCGATACATCGAGCCCAAATTCTCTTGAACCATCAGCAATGATCTCAGTGGAAGAGGGGCTGTTAAGAAGCCATTCTAAATTACAACAAAAGGCTGAGGTATGTGAAATTACACATGAAGTGGATTTTTAAAATTCATTCATACATTAAAAAAATAAATAAATAAAATTAAATAAAATAAAAATCGGTGACAATAGCTTTTATGGGGTGATGAATCCAAATTAAAAATCTTTTGTTCAAATCGTCATCAAAATGTACTGAGAAGGTCAGAAGAGAGTTACAACAGCAAGTGTCTATGGCCATCTGTAAAGCATGGTGGACTTCCTGTGATGGCTTGGGCTGCATTTCAGCCCGTGGTGTTGGGGATCTTGTAAGAACTGATTGAATCGTGACTACAGAAAAGTATCATTAGATTTTTATCCACCACGCAATACCATCTGGAAAGCATCTGATGGGCTGCAATTTTCATTTTGGCAATGACCCCAAACACACTGGAATGGAAAACTGTCAGTGTCAGTCATTGATTGGTCTCCCCTGAGCCTGGACCTCAATATAATTAAAGTGATACGGGATCATCTTGACAGAGAAGAAAACAAAAGACAGCTGGCATCCAAAGAAGAACTTTGAATGTCCTTCAAGAGAACGATTCCTGAAGACTACTTAAAGAAAGCACAAGAAAGCTTAGTTCAGGTCTAGTTCAAGTCTACTACAATTGTACAAACCCTGTGTTTGCCTTTTATACTGTATTTACATTTAGGGTTTTTACATGTTTGAATACATCACTGCATATATTTCTACATTTTCCTAGCAAAATATAAAGAAATGATGGGTACCTTAAAACTTTTGCAAAGTACCATATGTGTTACATTATGGTAACACATAAATTCCACTTTTTGCAAGGTAACGTTGGATAAATATGTTATCTTCAACTAGTAATTTGAGCTTTACATGTAATTCTAGTGATTCTCTGCTTTACACTACAGTACCACTGTATGGGCGCCACAAACACTGAGCTCAGTTCTGTAATAATAATATATCTATTAGCTCATCCATTCAAAGAGTACATCTACACAAAAGCATTAAAGACTGCAATGTAATTATGTCTGTCTGACCTCAGCCAGAAATCTGACCAGAGTGCATTGCTGAGAAACTATCTGCCAACCAAGGACATCATCTAATATTCCTTAATACAGAAGGTGAAACTGTCTGCGCTACCAGGCCAAAAAAAGGAAAAAAAAAAGGAAAAAAGAAATACAGTGCAAACTCCATCACATTAGCTGCATTTACATTTCTGGTCACCTCACAAAGTCCTCAATGGTTTCACAAACTAAGTTACAAAAAAAATGGAAGGAAAGCACCAGTCTGCCAAACCAGACACATGCTAGTTTCAACTAGATTATATTCTAGGTAAATCTGACCAGCATTCTCTGTGACTATATGGGTTTCTACCCCAATACTGCAGTTTCCTCCCACAGTCAAAAGACGAGCTTCTTATGTTAATTGGCCATGGATGAGAGGTAGATAAAGTGCTTTTAGTGTACAGAATAAGACACTCTCATGAATGTATGGTTAAATGTGGCCTGTAGTCTAAAGCACATAAGTAGGACTAATAAAATGCTATTGAAATGCCAATTCCTTTAAACACCTGATGTAAATTAGATCTGAATTTTCATTTCTTTTTTTTCTCCATATCTGTCAAAAACTACCAATAGAAACCAATGGGTTAAGTGATCAAGAATAGAACCCATCAATTCAGTGACAGGCCAGTCTGAGTGTGCCGATTTATGGTCAGCATAAGTACGTAGTGTGGTACTAAAAAAAATACCAAATTATCATTTGTAATTAATGTGAAGCTTAAGACAGAAAGGAGAGAAAGACTACATTGCATAAAACACTTGAGAAGGGAAGCTTCTAATAATCCGATCCTCAGTGAATTAATGAAAGGTGATCACGTGTACTTTGTTGGGTTTCCATGGCTTTTTTGTCTCACCTCATCTGGAGACTTCCAACACCTTCTCATGTGACAAACAGAAAAATACTGAAGCCATATGTAAGAGAGGTAGCCAGTGACTTTTTAACTAGGTATTATGGTGAACAAAGGTTTCAGAACCAAAAGAATAAACAGATGTATTTTCTTTTGTTTGTTTTTTTCTTCACTTGTTTTCAAAAATTATAATGTGTTAAGAGCATATTCTTCACTATAACAAAACTTACACATCCTGCACAACACATTTTTTAATAGAATTTCATCATATAATGTTCATCATATTTCAAACAGTTTGTTAACTGTTGCAGAATGGTCTACATACCAAAGGTGCTCTTAAGTTTTTGGACCTTGCTTCAACAGCTATTTATATTTGCTTGTCTCTTACTGTATTGCTTGAGAGGTATAATAACATAATTTCTACAAAACTTACTGGATTTAAAGTGCTTCATGAAGTGAAGTGGCCAGTGCAGAGTGCTAATTAAAAAAGCAGCTGTTTAATTAGTAACTCATGCTGTTATCTGAAAGTACTTAAAAGTGTGCTAACAGTTAAAAACAGCAACACTTTGCTCCAACCTTTTAAGTCAGAGACGTTTATTACTCAAATAACATTTAAATCTTTGATTTGAAAATAAACTTTATAGAGTTAGGAGACGAGATGGTGCAAACTACTGGCGCACGACACAAAACTATTTCAGAATTTATTTTAAAAATAAATTCTAGAGCAGGCGCATTAATCATTCCAATGTTTTTGATCAAATTCATCTGAATTATCAGTTATCGGCATAATGTTCTCAAAGGAAACACTGAAATCAGCTCAGGCAGTTCATATTCTTAAGGTGCAGAAGACCACAAGGCTGATGCAATCAAAGATTATCAGAGAAAAATCGATATAGAGCAAACTCTGCAGACTGTGTAAATGCACCGTCTGCATATAGGTTAGTGAGTTCTAATGAAAGCAAGCACAAGATGGTTTTGGTTGGCAATGCATGCAGGACATCCGTTTCCTCCAACCTGGTTTCACTTCTGCTGCCTTGCTAACCTATGGCACAAAGCACTGGGGAAGTGGACCCACTGTTGCACAACGGAGACTTCTTTCTGCAAATGTGTGGGTGCCTGTCACTCTTTTTCTTACTTTCATGTGTGTTGATATACCTCACTGCACTCACTAATTTGTGGTATTGTGGCACACCATTGCATGCTGCCAACAGATTTGTTTTTGTGTGGAAGTGCGACAGTGCTGAAAGAAGCAACTGCTTTGTTCATTGTTGTAGTCTTCATTTTTAACCATATAGATGAAAAGAAAAAATTGTAAGTTTACATGTGCTTCATCTAAATGTATTAATGCACACAGCTGTTGTGAATGAGCACCTGCAGTTCAGAGATAAAAACACAGAAATACAGGATCTGTGGGTCCTCATCTCACCTGGGTATGGTGACACACTTTGTGTTGCTGTTCTGTGTACTGATCGCTTTCTCTAGCTCGTCCAATTGTCCCGTCTTCTTAAGCTTCTTTACCAAGCTTTTAACTGCTTTTTCACACCACTTCTCCTCCTGTCCACCTCCATTCTGCTCCCCAACCCCTC
>VUQG01004228.1:0-12144 GCA_015106755.1 Etia nguti
TGCTATGCCGACGACATCCAAATTTACTTCCCCCTGAACTTGGATGTCTCTGACCCACTACAACCTTTGTTCAACTGTCTTCATGATGTTAAAGTTTGGCTATCACAAAACTTTCTCAATTTGAATGAAAATAAAACTGAAGTAATTGTCTTTGATAGTCATACTCCTCTGGGTCAGTTGACAGACACCCTTGGTCCTCTTGCCAGCCATCTCTCTCACACAGTAAGAAACCTTGGAGTGTTTTTGGATAGCTCTCTTAAATTGGAGAAGCAAGTGTCCTCAGTGGTAAAAACTAGCTTTTATCAGTTGCGTTTGATATCAAAGGCGAAGCCCTATATTCCTTTAAAAGTACTTGAAAAACTTATTCATGCATTTATCACCTCTAGACTGGACTATTGTAACTCTCTATACCTGGGCCTCCAACAATCCTCCCTCTACCGCTTGCAGTTAGTTCAAAATGCTGCTGCACGCTTTCTGACAGGTACTAGAAAGTATGATCATATCACCCCAGTTCTAGCTAATTTGCACTGGCTCCCTGTCAAACACCGTATAGATTTTAAAATTCTTTTGCTTACTTTTAAAATTTTAAACAATTTGGCACCCAGTTACCTGACTGAACTCCTCCGCTTGTATAACCCCAGGAGGGCACTAAGATCATCTTGCCAGATGCTCTTAGAACAACCTAGATCCCGGCTGAAGTCCAGAGGTGATCGGGCCTTTGCAATTGCAGCACCTAGACTCTGGAATAGTCTCCCTTCTTCTATTCGCACTTCTGAGTCTATACATTCTTTTAAATCGCGTCTTAAAACTCATTTTTTTACTATGGCTTTTGGATCAAATTAGTTTTTAACTATCATCAGGCCTGTTTTATGTCTGTCACCTTTGATGTTTGTTGGTGTGTTTGTTGTTTGTTTGTTAACTTTTAATCTCTTGCTTTTTTTGCTGATTGTTAAGCACTTTGATCAACCCTGTTGTTTGTAAATGTGCTATATAAATGAATAAACCTGAACCTGAACCTAAAAGTGTGAGGAAATAGCTAAAGTGATATTATCGGGGTTATCTCGGTTTAGGATTTAAAGAAAGTCTGGGCCTGATGTTTAAAAGATGTGGGAATTTACACTACAATGTGGTGAATTATGGCACTTGCAGGTTGCATTTTAAGCATTAGCATTTTTACAGCTTGGCTCAGGCTCAGCTGCCCTTCAACTTTTTGTAGCTGCGCACCAAACCTCCGTTGGAGGCATTTGTTATTTAAAAAAGATTAACTGAATAATATGTCTGTCTTTGGATATGCAACGCATTTTCTGTGACCGGGAGTGGAGGACTCCACCAGAAGAGTCATACTCCGCTCAAGTATGTGTGTTCACTGTGTAGCTACAGTTAGCAGCTAGTTAGCTTAGCCTAGCTTAACTTAGATTAGTTCTACTTAAATACTCTTATAAACTTTTTGAAACCCTACACCACAACTTATGCCATAATCTGATGTGTTACTTCCTTATAAATACAACTATGTTTCGGATCAGTGCCACCTGCAATGACACTTAAGACCAGTATCGCTGATTCTTCCTCTGCGATTCCAGCTACTTTTTCTTCTGTCATAATTTTTTTAATTGACTGAAATAAAATGGATCAACTTGAGGAGAGAAACTCTACTTCCAACTAATGTTTTGGCAGTGGTACTGCAGAGCAACAAAGGCTCACTATACACAGTTATAAATGTGTAGGCTACATCACAGACTTTCCATAGACTGAATGCAAAGATCTAAATAAAGCTTAAGGCCCCAGACCCCAAGAGACTGGTTACTGATCCCCTAGTAAACACCCTCCACGAGCTGGCAAATGGTTGCTGGCACACCTAAGGTGAAACTGATCGCAAAGAAGTATATGGTGCCGCACAAAAAACCTCCTTGTAATTGCATTGATTGCTAGCAGATTAGCATGTCCGCCCATAGTTTGTTTGGACGACTTCTCAGCAAACACTCACTAACTACTAGTTTAGCAGTAAGGAAAACTGAAAAGGGGTGACGCAAACCACCAAAGTGGTGAACATTTTGCCTTCATAGTAAAAACTGCCTTTTCAAATGTGACGGCTGCAGCACTGACATAACCTTTACTGTGAAGGCAAATATTCTCCATTTGTGGTTTGTGTTCACCCCTTTTTTAAGGTTTGATAACTACTTGTCAAGTAGTTGACTTGGAAAGTAGTTATCAAGTAAAGAGTATGTGCATAAATAGCAAAAGAAAATTGGCATAGCTTCCAGGTCAGAAAAATAAAGCCAGTGCAGATGTACCTGATTCCTATCTAGGCCACTAGATGGTGATAGCTGTTGTTGCAAAAACGTTTTCTAACTTAGCCTCTGTAAACAATTTCCTGCTGAGTTCATTGTCTTAGTCACTTAGTTTAGGTCATACTGAGTTAGAGCTATTTTGGAAAACAACAAAGTCACGTTTTATCATGCCATGTTTCAAAACTGAGGATTAGCCCTGGTATTTTCCCCTCGCTTGCCACCAAGACGGCAACGGCAGAGACGTTCACTTTAAGGCTGAAGCCTTGAGAGGGAGTTCAGAAACCAACAGGTAGCATCACAGTAGCTACATCCATCTTTTATCCCATGTATGATTTGCAAACAAGTCCACGTCTCCTATGCAAACTACAGGCAGTTGCGGCACTCTGCTAGTGATCAGAGCAATTACAAAGTGGTTTTTGACGCAGCACCCCCCTGTTACCAATTTCACCTGTTTGCCAGATGGGGATTATATAGATTTCACATCCAATATGGCGGACTGCATCATGCCATGCATTGAAATTTTGGGGCGGAATTGAATATGAGGCACTTTTTAAACTACACAATCCAAAAGAGCATCTTTAAGTGTTTTTAAAATATATTTCAGCTAGTTTAGCTTTATTTCTAACTAACTATATAATGTCTTACAGTGGCTATATGATAGAGCAACTATTGAAGGCCAAAAGCCATAAAGTTTTGGCGTAATTGGCTAGAAGCAGCTATTCTAGTTTTTAGCCACTAGCCCCAGAGATTAGTTTAATACACTGCTTATACTCATGTTCAGATGCTAACTTTGTAGCTACAACCAGCAGCTGGTTAACCTGCCTAACCCATAGTGTAAATACTGGAACAAGAAGTGCGGCTCTATCTGAAGGGGGAAAAAAATCACTTTTAGTCTAAGCCAAACCTCTAAACTGAGAGCACAAGCTTTGCTCTTCACTTCCACACAAACCAAAACCACCTGTTTGCTTGTGTTGCTAAGTCGGCTTTGTTGTTCCACAGAGGAAAACAAGTTTCATTCCAGCAAATGTGAAATTGCATGCTGGTAATTTTTCTCCTCTGTTTAGGCTGTTGTGTTAATATGTTATGCGTGTAATGGTCATCAAGCTGTCATACTCCTATTTTATATAAATTCCAAGCCCTGCGCTGAAATGGTGTGGCAGGCTTTCTTTTGATGGGCGACTTTCAGTAGTATTACCAGTTTTAGTGGAATAAGTGTGTCTAACTCTGGCCCCTTACAGAAAAAAGAAAGGTGTGAGGGAAATACTGAGCATTTATATATTTTTCTGCATAAATATATTCATAATTCAAATATTTATAAACAAAACATGAACTGTTATCAGTGATATCAAATATAAATGTCAGTCTCTGCACTAAAAAACCCACTTGAATCACCCTGGTCTCCCACAGTGTTGTGAGTTCACCTTGTGAGCGGTGGAGAAGAGGGTAAATGAGGCCGACACTTGTTTTCAATCCACATTTGCAGCCTGTGTGACAACATGTGTTTCGGGTTTTTACATTTATGACTTGTATTTGATGATCACTGTCAGGTGTTTCTGCACACAGCACAGCTCAGAATCATCCAAAAAACAAAAAAAAAGCCCCAGGTGAAGCCCAGGACTCCAGTCGAAATGTTGTCCATTTTTCTACATCAGTAGACGGCTCCCATACTCTGTGTGGCCGACGGAGCAGTCGGTGGTGCGTGGTGCACTTGGCCTGACTGTGAGAGACCTAAATGTGCACCCTGCTGTTGGTACCAGTTCTGGTGCGTGTACTCCCCCATATAAGCGGGTGAAGAATCCACTGGAGGCTGATAGGGAACCTGCCCCCTACTGGTAGGATCCAGCATTGCACTATTTTTGACGCTACCGTTGCTGACGTTTGGGTTGTTGCCGCTCCCGCTGCTGTGGTTGCTGCTGTTATTGTTACCGTTGCTGCTGTTGTTGTTTTCCCACACAGCTGGGGATGGAGGAGAGTTGCAGGCCATGGAATCGCTGGCGTCCGGACTGTGTTCAAGAGGAATATCACCAAGCGGAAACTCTCCATTCTTGTAGAGCTTCTTAAACTTGGAGCGACGGTTCTGGAACCAGATTTTGACCTTAAAGGAAGAACATAAAATGTTGAAGCAACTTAAATATTAGGATTTGGTTTTTGGCCACTTGTGTGAGACATATTCTAATTATATAGTTTGTGCATATTTTGTAACTATAAAGTGTGAAATAGTAAAATATCCTTATTTGGCTTCTTACTTGGAATTTGACTGAGATTGATACCATAAAGGTGGTGCCTTTGTTTGGATTTTTTCATCTTCGAATTTTGTATATTTTACCTTCACATTCAAAATCAACTATTTTAAATAACTACAACAGAAACAGAGCTATTGAAGTTTGCCTCAATAGCAGTTTTAAAAATTGTGGCTTTTGAAACATGTTTGCTGTAGCGGGGAGGTTCAACTTTCCTCTGAAGGCGAAACTTTTATTTCCCTTTGACTAGTAGTGAGTGTTTGCAGACAAGTCGGCATCTTCCACAAGAACTACAGGCGACTGTGGCAATCTGCTCATGACCAAAGCAATCACAAGGTGGTTTTAAGTGCATGTTTTTGTCGCCTTGCGACAGCCACCAACCTCCATTAACCACTCTGCAACTAGTTGTGGAATACACATTTTTACTCCATGTCCGGTTTCCAACATGGTGGAAAACTCACGTGAGAAATTTCTATTGATATTTGTCAAAATTAGCCGCTTATATTACGCATAATACAAATTGAATGGTAAGATTAGTCAGTGATATGGGTGCATTATAGTGTTAATCTAAGCCACAAGCAGAAAGGGGAGAGTTTGAAGATAAACTTATTCTACTCTCAACTTTCTATGCTAACTCTATAGCTAAATCCAGCACCTGGTTAGCTTAGCGCCATAGTTTTTAATGTACCTATTTTCTTCCTTCTTTTTAGCACCGTTTTGCTAATCAAGTAGAATTTCTCTGCGTAAATGTGAGTTTTCTCAAGCTTTCTAGCCAAACATGCAGTAAAAAGCTCAAATAATCCAATTTCATGCAATTAAATGACTTACAGACAAGTTTAGCAACTAGGTAGTAAATGCTATGTAGCATTTAGCTGCTGAGTTATATCCATTATGTGGGCAAGAAAAAGTATTCCAAGTCTGTTATAATATTTGTCCTATTTCATTAGCCGATATTTTAAAGACATGCAGTTTTATATAATTTTTTTTGAAAACCCACTGGCTTACTTAAATGGCTATATCATTGCCTTAATCTCATCTCGAAGTCATTTCTCAAACGCACCTATTAAACAGCTGTTACCAAATAAAACTTGATACAGCTAGTTTTCAAACAATAAATAAGGTTTAAAAAAAAGAATGAGGCATATTAATTCTTGTTTTATGTGGACTTTAAAGAGATTATTAAGCCTATTATTCTTTTATTTGTCAGTGAATGCTTCAAATCATATTTCATGCTTTTTCAAGCTGAAGGGGACTGTGCTCATGTCTGTGTTTGCTTAAAGCTTGGGAATGTTACCCAAGCATAACGCAGAGCAATGATTTACAACAGCTGTGATAAAACAACCCACACCTCAAGTTTTGTCTTTTATCACTCGAGCACAGATAATTCGTCTGGTAGTAAATCATCAGGGTACGGAGATTACGACAGCAAAAACCAGACTGACACACTGCAACAACTCACAGCGCTGCCTACAGTCGAGGTCAGGCGTTCAGTGTGGTGTATTTGTGTTCTCCTCTATTTTCATCTGGGGTTTTTTAAGGTGTGATTTTTCAAACATTTCACATTTTATTTTGGAGTAATCCCAGTTCAGTTTTTTGTACATTTTATATTTTGTAGCATCTTTATCTTCAAGTTTTGAAACCTCTGAAACTTTAGAGTACACCTCAAACACCTCAGCTTTCTGTGCTACTTCCGCATCTCCACATTAAACGCTGTGAATCTTTGCATTCAGCTGACATCGCTGCTAAAAAGCCAGCGTCTTTGATCGTTTACAGCTCCGCTGTCCATTCAGCTGCTTTCATCTCTCTGCTGACAGTTCCACTGCTTTAGGGCCTTTAGGGCCTTTTCATTTTAGCTCCCGACTTACATATAAAATGACTTCAGGAAGCCAAATTTGAATGTGAAATACTATCAGCGCATCCTTTTCACAGGACACTTCACATCCTTTCAGTGCTTCCACTTCGGCCGGCACTTCCGACGCTTTTAAATTCTGCAAGTCATGCCTGAACTGCAAAGTTATCACCCATAAAGTCTCACCTGCGTCTGTGTGAGGCCCAGCTGTGCGGCCAGCTCGGCCCGCTCTGGCAGGGCCAGATACTGGGCTGTCTGGAATCTCCTCTGCAGGACTGCCAGCTGGTAGCTGGAGTAGATGGTCCGGGGCTTGCGTACCTTCTTTGGCTTCCCGTTGACCAGCCTAACTTCTACGTCTGGTTCTTCTTTCACTGCAGCGGCGGCGAGGGGGGGGGGCAGAAAAAAAGAAGTAAAAATTCTGCAATATTTTAACTGACGTATTACCTTTTCACACCTACTTTCCTCATACAATGAGCTAAACTTACATTATTTCACTACAGGGCAGTTGGTGCAGAGAAGTTATAGCACAAAAATAGCCAGAGCCACTGCAAACCCCGAAATTTCAAAGAAATTCCGCCAGCACTCTGAGCTTATAATTTTGGTCTGAGTGTCTCCCACAGCTGGGGAGGGAGACAGAGATTTATAGGTGCTTTTCATGTAGCCTGGAGGCCTGACTGTATACATCGCTCCTCATTTGTCCTGTTGTTATTCTTGTATCCTTTTTTGGGGTCTTTCTTTAAATACACAACCCCTCGTTGTTTGCATTTGAAGAACACATCGGGCGGCTCTGGCCCAGGACGTAGTGTGAGCTATTTAGTAATAAGAAAGTCAGTGACTTGATCTTCGGCTCCTCCGGTCTGCAGTGTTCGGCAAGTGAGTAGTAATAATGAATGCTAAATTAATCCCCAGTGCATCATCAGCGTGTGTGATTTGTACAAGTGCATTGAATAAAGCAGCTTTTTAACAATAGTAAAGCACTGCATACATGCCTTAATCTGAAAGTCATCTATTTACAAAGCAGTCTATATTGACAGTTTTCTACAAGCTATTTTAATTATAATGGACTTAAAAACACCATTTTGAAATTGCTTTTCACGTGTATGAGTTCCAAAAGAGACTCATTACATTCCACTCCAGTGTTTTTCTTTCAGGCTTTGTAGCCAAGATGGGGAGTTATTCTATACTAAACTTTTATATTCTATATTAAACCCACACATTGTGGTCGTTTAAAGAGTCCTGTGCTAGACTCGGTACTTTTGAAAGAGAATTTAAAGGATTTATAAAGGAGAATAAAATGTATTTAAAGAACCAGTCCATACTTTAAAAAAAAGGTCTAAATTTCTGGGCTATGTTCATATTCATTAATCGTTCGGTTACGTATGATAGGGTTTACATATTTGCACCTTTGTTTGTTTATTTATTTGTCTGGGCGTGGCGACAGGCTTTGCGTGATAAGGAACCATGCACGTTGAATGATTCAAAGGCCAAGGCTGACTGACAAGTCGTGACACCTGATGTACGTGGCTGTGGGCCAAAGTCCCCCGGGGCCGTTTCCAGGAGTCAACTCCCAAATGGAATGCCAAAAACAGTACACCAGTCTGTCAAGCTTGTTTTTTCCCCTGTAGTTTGCGCCGGCACACCTTCCAAACTCTAAAAAGGAGCCCAAAGAGAAATCTTTTATTATTTTTTTTTGCACTCAAAGGGAAGTTACAGAGAGCCCGCCTTATGGTTGTTGTTGAAAATGTTGACGTTCATGTGCTGTAATACCGACACGGGATCAGCACGTTGAGTCCACAGTGAACCGGTTGCGTGTTAAGAAATGAGTCGTTCGCTGCTGATACCGGTGAGGTTGAAAAGTCACTGATTAGAGCTGGAACGTGGCTCCCATCCAAAGGCCTTCGGCCTGCTCGCCATTTCCCTATCAAAATATGATCTGAAACAGGTTCAAAGCAGTGATGATAAACTGGAGCGTTTTACACCGAGGCTCTGACTGAAGCTCACCGGTGATGATCCCTGTTTCCTCGAGGAATATTTACCCAACACGTCATCCTGCTTCATAGAAACTAAACTGAGGCCTTAATTGTTTATGATATCCCAGACAAGGTTCTCATTCATATGTTTATTGATGTTAAAGCGTAGATTTTTATAGATTTTTCTTTCCTTTTTTAAAGCGTTTGGGACTTTTAACACAAAGTAACACAAACTGTAGCACTCCAGCAGCTGCATATGAAAATGGTTGTTTTGTTTTGTTTTGCTTTTTTACTTTGTGGAAAAAATACCTTTAGAGTTGAGGAACAGCTGCTTTTCATAGTATCTTTGTGTTCTTTCTTTCATTACACAGACACTGTTACGAGGTTATTTCTAAACAAAGTGATAGCCAGCGCCTCTCCCCTGAGCACCATTGTGTGTGGGATTTTGCTCCTGCCTAATCATTTTCTCGTGATGAACAATAGAAAGTTATTGGAGAATCCGTTGAATGCTTCCAAATATCTATGAAATGTGATGTGAGGAGAGTTGGACGCAGTGGAAAAATGAAAAACAAAAATAACTTCCTTTTTTTCCGTGCGTAAAACTCATGCGCAATTATTGGGTTCATGTGGCTAGACATGAGCTCTTGCCATACATCAGCCTCAGGTGGTCAATGTGGCTTTGACAAAGATGGAGAGGAGCTTACACAACAGTGCTTATCACAGAGGAGGCGTTTAGAGATCTTTTTTTTTCTCTCATTTTGGGGGATTTAGTCTCATATTTTATTTTTTTTTAACTTTCCGTTACGGGTGAACTTACCGCTGTCCTGCAGACTTGGCTGAACCTCTCTGTTGAATGCTACGTGCTCCCTGTACGCTGCATGGGGGTAAGGGTACTCTGCCTTCCCAACTGGGTAGGCACCGCCGGGACCCATCCCGTTCAGGCTGTAGTGGTGGTATGCGTACGGGTTCATGTGCTGAGCGGAGTACGGCTGCTGTGCCGGGTAGAAATCCTGCGAGCCGTGTAGCGCGCTCTGGCCGCTATAGAAGCCCATATCTGTGGAGGACGACTCCGGCATGGTCGGGGAATCCTTGGAAGCCGAGATGGAGCCGCCGGGGATGGAGGGCTTCTTCTCCTCGAAGACAGGTGAGGACTGCCCGTTCATTTTCAGGCGTTTATCTCGCTGTTGTCGTCTCCGATCGGGTTTGCTCTGAGCTTCGAAGCAGGACTGTTTAGAAACTCCTCACACAGTCTGAAGATTGCGTTCCCAAACTCCCTTGACGCAGCAGCCAGGCTGTCCACCGTGGCGGCGCCCAACCCAACTAGAGCTCCTAATTACAGGGCGCGCCGAACTGAGCCAAGCCGGGCAGGACAGAGAGGAGTGGATGTCTCCTTCTCATTGGCTCGCCTGCTCGTTCCCTGCCTCTGCCCTGAGGCCAAGACAGCGCTGTCGCCTGTCTGGCTCCCTTCTTTTCCCCACATAAACCTCCAGTAAGCCTTTCCTAGGGCCTTCACCAGAGCGCGTAAACAGCTGGCAGGACTTACTCAAAAGTCCTTATTTTATCTACCTCGAAATATATTCAAGAGTTAGCATAGAGGAACGCGAGCAGATAAAAGATGTAGCTACTAACCAAACTATGCGTAATGGTGTTGTGATAAGAAGTGTTAACGCATTAACGTAAAAGTGCTGCCTCCCATTTAAATGCAAATAGAGCCAGGTGCTGTTTAAGAACACGTTGGGAGTTATTTACAGTTAATCAAGGCTTCTTTTTTTACATGTGTCAACGTGGGCCCCCGAGCTTCTGCTCTGCCGGGGATGGGGGGAGAGAAACGGCCAGCAGTACAAATTTTGAGTGCATGTAACATTCCCGAGAGACAATACAGGAGGATAATGGTGGAGGAAAGCTTCTTTGCAGTACCTCGGTTTGAAGAGAAACAGTATAAAGTGCTATAGTTTGCAGTAACAGGGGGAGTTTGTTAAAAACTGAATACTAATTTGTCTTTTTGCATACACAAATTTCCATCTCCCTCACAGGCTCTTTGATCTCGGCTAATAACACAATCTCAACACCAGGCGTCGCTGTTGAGACTACAGGGGTTTTTAATGAAAACGCTTTGATTAACCAGTCAGACAACCGGCCTGATGTAACAGCACTGTTCTGACCTCTAATCAATAACCACTGGATTTGTCCAAGGTTCACCAATTTCACCCTTTTAATTAAGAAGCTCCCTCTTTTAGGAACACATTTAAACCACATACTTTTTTCTTTTTAGCTAAATGTGTTAGCCAGTTAGTCTTTACTTTTAGCTAACTATCGCCCTCAGAAATGCATAGATTTCAACCTGAAACTGTCACTGTGGCTATTCATATATGTTTCTTGGTAAACCATTCTTTGCTTTAAGGAACACATTTTAACCATTTACTGGCTTTCTTAGTAACAGAAATATACTTGAGCCAGTTTGCTTCGACTTTTCTCTAACTGCTCGTGAACACATTCAACCTGAACTGTAGCTACTGTAGCCATTTCCATATTCATTACCATTAAGGTATCAGCTACCTTTAGCTAATTATACATTTCTTTATTAGAATACATTTAAACACTGCTTTAGCTAAAAGTCCTTTTTTGCAAGAAACGTAATTTTTACCAAGTTATTCATCATTATCATTCAGCCAGGTACTCATTTTAGAAATACTTTTCATCCATTTCATCAATACAGTTTGGTAGCTAATTATTTGTCTTAGTAAAAGCATTTTTTGTAACCACTGCTTTTGATTGTACAGGCTTCCTCACATGTTAGCTTTTCACATGGATCACCCAGAAGATGCTCAGCAGACTCGCCCTTATGATCAACTGAACAACTGTGTTCTTATCAATATCATTGGTTGACAGTTACTGTACTGCAGGCAAGTAAACAAGTTAAATGTCATTTTTAACATACTACCAAAGTTGCTGGAACAGTAAAGACTGAATGGATGATTATTCCCAGTGTTGTAAAAACACACCCCTTGCAGGTTTGACTTTTTTTTATTAGCATTTTTCTTTCTCTATGTCATATATGGTAAACCTTTGAGTCCTTGCAAAATTAAGTTCCCAGAAATGTACAGCTTTATTTTCTTCAGCAAAGCCTGCCCTTTTCTGCACAACCGACTCATCATATCTCAGAACACAGAGTTCACCATCCAGTCACATCTTAAGCCTCAAAAGCTCTTCATGTGACTGACCGAGCTCTCAGTGGCAAGGTATACTCTGTTCTTATGGATTATAAAAAAAGGGGAACAGTGTGAATACATCATCAGGCCTGGGATGAACAGAGGCGCTTGGCAATGTTATATACAAACAGGAGGTGGGAGTGCAGGGGGGAGGAAAGAGGAGGGGGTATTGGAGACCCCAGCATGGTGTGATGACTGTTCTCCCCTTTTCCTGTGGCATGGTCCCGAGTGGACAGAAGAGCAATTCCCTGTATGGTCCACAAATCCCAGAATGCCTTGTGAGCGAGCGAGTGAGCACACTTAGGGTGAAAACGTTAAAGGGAGAGGGTGGCAAAAGTTGTGGGAAGGAAAGAGGGGCTGTTCTGATGTCCTGTGGACGACACGGGGTCCATTTTTCACAACAACAGATAAAATTCAAATGTTCGGTTTCAGGGTCGGCGGGAAAATTGAACAGAGCAGGTAGAATTCAGACCTACCAACCAACCAACCCACCTTCACCCTTTTTTACACTCTGAGAACAGATCAAACATGTGCGTGTGTGTGTGTGTGTGTGTGTGTGTGCCTGCGTGTGCCTGCGTGCGTGTGTTT
>VUQG01004228.1:12164-42330 GCA_015106755.1 Etia nguti
ACATTTATGTATAAGTGCTGTATATGTATTCTTTACTGGTATTTTACAAGATTCCCTGATGGCCAGCGCAGAGAGAAACAGGAACCAAAATAACAAAAAAACTAAACAAAAATAAAAAGGAAAAGAGGCTCATCCAATTTTACATACAGTAAAAATCAGTGGTGGGAGAAAAGAAGAAGGGCGCAGTGCCTGGATTTGTCCATAGGGAGGAGCACTTTGTGTCTGATCAACCCCAATTAGATTGGAAGGAAGAGACAGTGACAGGAGGGGCGGGAGAGCAGAGGGCTGAGGGAGGACCAGGAGGAGCGGGCAGTCCACCCTGTCAGTTTGCTGTTCTGTTGGGTCATCTTCAGTGGGGCAGCTGGTTGTTTTGCTTGCTGGGTTGTTGAGTGTTTTGTGATCTCCTCATCCTTCTCCCCTCGTCCCTCCCGGGTTGAAGTGAAGCAATCGACGGAGGTCTGACTGGCCCACGTCACTCCAGACAGGAGGACAGATGGTGTCACTCTGAGGAGAACCATACAGAGAAACAAGACAGAAAAAATGATCAACTGAAACAGACACCAGGATGAGGTTAGTTTATGTTTGTGTTACAGGCAGCGGGACACACCAGAGAACTGACACCACACTCGGAGCCAGGCTAGCTGCTTCTGATTTACAGTGCAGACAGAAAACGAGTCGCTCTTCTTTTTTGTATGTTACGTTTGTTTGCACATTGGATTGGGCACATCAGGCGATGGAGGGATCAGGACTGAGGACGTACACACGTGTATACTTTGACGCTTTTTAACCTCTCACATAAATATTATTGTGCCAATGATTACGTCGTTTATAAAACCTCTGGACTTCTTACAGCAGGAGTTGTGCTCAACCTTTCACACACATGTGACCCAGTACACAAAAACCCAGCTAAAGATACAGAACCAGAATCCTGGCTGCGCACACACCCACGCACGCACACACACACACAAAGCCAAGCAAAGATGCAATCAAGAACAAGCAGACCTTCAAACATTTTGTAATCTGAACTTCATTGTGTGCAAAAAAACTCTCAAAAATTTGTCTGAAAAATATCATTTGAACAGCTTTTGATGAATAAACTGCAAATAAACAAAGCACGTCTGTAACCCAGGTCCTTGCCCAGCAAACCTGTCCATCATGAGGAGGAAACGCTGGCTCAGTGCAGCCATACCGCCGTGTACCTTCTTCATATATCTCCCTCCAGGAATTTGCTGACATTTGTTATCCTTTATCAGTGCTAGGATCATTATTCTTTATACTGACACAGTGATAAACTCAAAAACTGCAGTGAAAAAGTAGCCAGTAATACACAGGAGGAATCAACACAACAATAGTTGTAGTCTGCTTAGCTGTGATGTGTGTTTAGAATTAAATAAAACTTTATTTATATAGCACCAAATCACAACAACAGTTGTCTCAAGGTGCCTGAGGTATAGATTTTCTGCTGAAGCATAAATCTGCAGTTAGTGACACTGGTGACTTTTGCTTTTTCGGCAGTTTTTAATCACAAGTTCAAATATTTACGATCGTTCTATAAGTGAGTATTTACCTGTTTGTATTATTACTAAACTACAATGATAATAAATCTCATCTGGTCGTCCATCAGTCCAAAACTCCAAAGAGGCTCAGTTTACAGCGATGAGATGGAGGTGAAGCAGTAAACACTCACACTAAACCGCTAACTACAGGACGTTCAACTCGGTGTGAGTCAGTAATGATCACGCTGAAGGCAAACAGCACACCCACACTCACAGTTGGCAGGTGAACATGAGTTATGTGACAGAAAGAGACGGCAGCAGTGTCACACTGAACCCCTGGTTCTGATCTTCAATTCAGTAACAAACAGGCTGATGGAGGTTTTCTATACTTAACAGTAAACAGGTCAGAGTCACTGCTTAATAAAAACAAAAAACCTCCGAGGTTTCATTTTTACAGGATTGATTTTGGCCTCCTGTAAGATCTGCAGACATAGACACATTTTACTGATTCGTGGATTCGAAATATTTAGAAATTAAAATAAAATTCATACTTTGGAGACTAACTCCCTTTATTGTGTAATTACTCCATCACTGCTCAAGACAGCTGCAGTGAAGCAAAAGGCATCTTCCTACATGTGAATGATCTCAATCAGACTCAGGCTCACCTTATGTAAGCTTCTTGGCTTTGTTGTAGAGCGAGTCCACCACTTTGCTCATGTTCTGAATGGTCTCTAGTGCCGCCTCGTACGTCTTATCCACCACCGGCTCATCAAACACAATCAGCACGCCTTCACCTTGGTCCAAAATACCTGTGGAGTAGGAAGGGGTGAAAGCAGGAGATATTTAAACAGGAAAACACTCGTACACATTCCAGAGTCATGTATAGAAAGACCTGCATCAGGACTGGGACCGTGAGTGAACATTATAAACCATACTGCATAATTAAATTCTATTTAATTAATGTTTGACAGTTGGGGGGAAAAAGTAGAACATAAACAGACAGCTGATCACCGTGAGGGTAACGGGTGTTTCTTTTTAAACTTTCTTAAAACTCTTTTAGTTGTTATATATTTCTTAATATAGGCAAAAATGTTGAGGTCAACAGTTATTTATCTACGTTACCTGCTAATAAGACTGTAGCCTTAAATATTGTCCCAAGTTCTCTGCTTAAGCAAAGAAAACTTCATATCCACTTTATATACCTCGCTCAAAGAATGAAAGAACACTTGTAGCATCAAGTTAGTTAAACTTGTGGGACATTGATGTGGTCAGTGAAGTAGCAGAGGAGGTTGTTAATCAGTTTCAGCTGAATAACAGCAACAATGAGACAACCTCCAAAACAGGACTGGTTTTACAGCTGGAGGACAACGACATTTTTCCCCCCTCATCTTTCACTAGTTTTGCATTTGGCTAGGGTGACTGTCACCACTGGTAGCATGAGGCGATACCTGAACCCTACAGAGGCTGCACAGGCAGTCCAACTACTCCAGGATGGTACATCCATACAATATGTGTCATTGTCAAAGGTTTGCTGTGTCTCCCAGGACAGTCTCAAGAACACGAGACTGTGGACACTGCAGGACACAGACTGTTACTCTAGGAGAGCTGAACGGGGACGTAGAAGATCCTCAGCATGCTGCTCCTTTGTGCAAGCAGGAACAGGATGAGGACTCTCAGAGCTACAAAGTGACCTCCAGCAGCCACAGGTGTGAATGTGTCTGACCAAACAATCAGAAAGACTTCGTGAGGGTGACCTGAGGGCCCGATATCCTCTAGTGTTCCCTGCGCTCACTGCCCGACACCCTGGACCTCAACTTGCATTTGCTGTAGAACAGCAGAATTGGAAGGTCCACCAATGGCACCCTGTATTTTTCACAGATGAGAGCAGGTTTACCCTGAGCACCTGTGACAGACGTTAAAGGGTCCTGGGTTCCTTTTGGTGCACGGCAATACCCGGCCTCATATGGCGAGAGGATGCAGTAAGTTCCTAACAGATGAAGGAATTGATACCACTGACTGGCCTCCATCCTGGCCTGACTTAAATCCAACAGAACACCTCTGGGACATTATGTTCTGGGCTAGGTTACATCTCAGACTGTCCAGGAGTTCAGTGATGCCCTGGTCCAGATCTGGGAGGAGATTCCCCAGGACACCATCCGCCATCTCATTAGGACCATGGGGGCCAGAAAAACTACTGAGTACCATTCTGAGCTGCTATTGTGAAATTTTGGCAAAATGGACCAGCCCACTGCTCACACGTACCATGAAACTTTGAATCCAAGATCATTTGTGATAATTTCCTCTCCACATCTCCCTGCAAGACAGACACAGCATGAGTGCAGCTATCCCACTATAAACCTTTTGGAAATACTTAAAGCAGGAAACTTGTGCATAATGAAAATTAAATACTAACCAGCAAGAGCAAAACCTTACCTTAGGGAGTTTGATGAGGGAGGAAATGTGTGCTATCTGTCAGAGAAGAGATATACGACCAAGTGTTTATAAACATGAAGCAGTACTCAGCGCGCTACACAGGATTTTGTTGTGTTCATAGCTGGTTATTCTACATGAACCATGTTCATATGTGTCAGAAGTGACTGGAGAGGATTACCTGGACCCTGGAGAATGGCTCGATGACCCTGATGAGGTTCTGCTCCAGCAGGTTATCGTACAGCTTGGTCAGGTGGGTGCTGATGATGGGATCATCCCGCAGCTCTGCTTTGTACTCTGTCAGTGCCTAGGGAGGGGAAGGGTTCAAATATTATTACAACCGAAAATGTAACCCACACAAAAGCAGTCTACTAACCACAATGTCAAGAAAAAAGTCATCAAACTCTACATACTCACCTTTTCAAAGTCTGCCAGCGACCGGTTCTTGCTGGCTTGTGCCACACATTTCAGCGAGTCTGTCTGTGGGAGAGAAAGAGGGATGGATAACAGCAGAGTCAACACGACTGAACAGCTTTTACTGACAGACACTGGACACAAAACAACAAAGTGCTCACAAATATACAGTAAATCCTGCAGAAAGCCGTCCATTTGGGGAAAATGGTTACTGTTGCCACGGCTGCCCATTCTCACACAGCACATTATGCAGCTCATGGTGCAAACAGAGGCTCACGTCTCTGTAACTCTACTGGAGGGATGGAACGCCATGCCTCCAAAACACATTCCCTCGTTTGCTGTTGTGCTAACGCTCCAAAAGAAAGTAACCCAAAAGCAGACTTAAGCGATGCTAGCCCATCACTTAAGTCCATCTTTATCTGGATTACAGGACCATGCACAGAGCAATCCAAAGCTCCACACCCTTTTTGAAGTCTGGCTAGGATAGAAAATAATAGTTCCAGCCAAAGTCTATTGTATTCTTAAAGTTTCTAAGTAAAATAAAAAGTTGAAATGAAGAGTGATACCTGTCTGCCGGCATACCGCAGAGCTAGCTTGCCACTAATGAGGGCTTGGACATCTTCTGGCCTGAGGCAGAGAAGCAGATATGTCAGACACAGCATGCCGACTCCTTTGGAAACAGAGTTTTGGATTTTCCAGTAACTGTATTAAACTCTAAAGGCCCCAGTGATGTAGAGCACTTACGCATTGAGCATGATTTTGCAGAGCAGCATGTATTTGAGGGCTGTGATGGCTCGGGGGCTGTCGATGGAGTCGTAGCCCTCGAAGGCCTCGTAGAAGTAGGAGTAAGCCGTCTTCCAGTCTTTCTCCTCTGCTGCGTGAATGATCCCTGGAAACACGTAAACACACACAAATGTCAAGGTGGCAACACTGCACAGACGCGCATTTTGATTTGTTTCTTGCTTTTACGAAGGGTACCTGACTGCATGTCTAAAGCTGCTTGTAGTTTGGGTGGGCAGTAGATGGCGTTGGCGGTTGTCCTAGCAGACGTAAGGGCTGCGCGGGCCTTGGGCAGGTTACTGAGGGCGTGGTACGTCTTACTCTCCAGCAGCTGAACCTCCACTAGCAGGGCCTTATCATCCATCTTCTTGAGCTCCTGCAGCAACTGGGAGCCTGGAGTAAGAAGACATGCAGTAGAGTCACATCTCAGCACGAGACAGGTGGAAAATTGGAGTCCTTAAATGAGGACTAAAACTATAAAAAACAGTTTTATAGTACACTAATATGTTTTGTGCAAGGTGTACACACAAGGTTTGTCTTGTCAGGCAAATTAAAAAAAACTGAAATGTGAGGAGACTTTCACTCACCAAGCTGCAGAGCCTCCTGGTAGCACTTTGTGTCGAAGTACAGTGAGATGAGTCGAGCCTGAGAAGAGAGGAGAGGTTATTTCTCCCCCTGAATGTAAACCTGATAAACTGTTAATGTCTGCTGATAAGAACATCCTGGGGTATATAAAGGGTGATGAGCTGGGTTTCTTTGCTGCTCACAATCCAGATTATTGAGATTTAGTTTGTAGCTCTGCTATACGTTATTGTTCGGTACACGTGAGTAAAAAGGAAAATGACTAATAAAGCGGTTCTATTGAGTAATTTCAAACTCCCTATTTGTAATTCTTCAGGACTAACAGAGTAGCTCTGCAGAGCTCACAGTCATAAATATCCTTATTATCTTAAATCAGACCTGAGTGCATCCCCTCAGCTCAGCTCGGACTGTATGGCTATTTATGTTTAAACATGTATATTTATCTTCAATGTGTGACACTTTGTTACTCTGTGTTGTGAAAAGTGCTGTACAAATGAAGTCATTATTAATCTCTGGGTGTCTTCCATCCCTGATCCTGGTCTTCTTCCTGTTAAAAGGGAGTTTTTCCTTCCCACTTTTTCTCCAAGAAAAATGGGAACTAAACACATCCACTTGTTCACAGACCGTTACTGCTCCCCCGAATAAACGTGAGAGGAAAAGACCCGGCCACTGAACAAAGTGCTCAGTGAAGTCAAGGCACAACAGCAGCTCATCTCACCTCCAACGCCTGTCTGAGGAAGGTCCTCTTCTCAGCCTTGGCCCACTCTATGCATTCAAGGCAGAGCTCTACCTCCTGACCCGTGGCAGCCTCCATGTCCAGGAACAGGTCCAGCAGGGAGCGGACCAGCCGGGCTGCCTTGGCCTTGGAGATGGAGTTGAGGAAGGGCCGGACATACTTCAGCAGCCCCCCGAGCTCTGAGAAGAAGAAAAATAGAAAAAAAAAAAAAGATTTATCTGGGCGAATAAAAAGAACTGCAATTTCAGAAAAAGACAACTTTAAACTGTTTTCTCAGTGATGGAGTCTGTCTTATGATTCATCTGTAAGTCACGATCAAGTCACGAACCTCAATGTTTTCTGTCTTTGGACACAACCGACAACTTAAAAGAATGGCCTGTGTGATTCACTGCTGCCAATAAAAACACAAACTCGATCCTTTAAAGTTCTCAGCAGTTGTCCCTGACAGTTATTCTACACACAAGTCTGTTCTACTGTTTGAAAGATTTATACCAGGCAGCAAACTCTGGTTTGTTTGTTTTATCGAGTAGAAAAAGTCCCAAAAGTTTCAGCGACCAAAAAACATTTTAGGGAGGACCAAAAGAGGAAAAGTTTGATTATTTCCAGTTTCATTTTCTAAAGTTTAACAGACATTTATGTTCAGGAAAAGGTCAGAAATAAAATTAAAGTGGACAAATTTTGGCCAAAAGCTTGCTCTGAGCCTGGAAAAAGAAACCTGTGCAAGATACATCTTTGGATGCGCTGGGACGCATCATCAGTGATGTAACCTGGGGTCATCGGGTGTTTCGGGTCTTTCAACATCAGACACCCTCGCCCAGGCAACCCAGCTAAGCCTGAGCAGACCCTAGCCTGCGTCCCAGCAGCAGCCACCCATGGATCGGCCCTCTTTATCCACAGCCACCTTGAGGCCTTCTCTGCGGCTTCACATACAGACCACAAGGCCCTCTTCCTAGCCACTCCCGTTAGCCCCAGTTAATTTAGCACTTTGCAGAGTGAGCGCCCTGCAAAGCCTCTGCAGCCCACCTCTACTGGCTCATAGTACGACTTCCAGCCCCCTTCCTGGCACTTCTCTACTAGCACCTGGTACTTGGCGCGTTTCCTTTCATTCGCCTCTTCCATATGTTCTTCCCAGGATCATTCATGGCAGATTTCATGGCAAAAATCAATACCACTTCATTAGCAGTCACATTGTTGAAATGAAACAGCTGTATTAAGAAATGCTGCTCACATAACCTCTTTTCTGCTACGATTATCCACATGAACTTTTTTCTAATGAAGTCTTTCAGTATCTCAGCAGTCAGTTAATTAATGATCACCCTAAAACATGGCAAAATTTCACTTTCACCATTTTAAATGAAGTTTTCTTTCAGTTGCTGTGGCCACAGCAGGTGGATCTGCATGCTTGACGTCACAGATTTTTTCCCACTTCCCGACACAACCCCGCAGGTATTTATGCCTCCTCCTGGTCTCGAACCCAGGACCTTTCATGTGTTAGATGAATATGTAAACCATTACACTACAGAGCCCACCACTGTAATCATTTTTAATACAATACCAAACAATTTCACAGCAAGCTGATTTCACTAAGGCTCAGAAATCAGCTGTGGGTGTTCAAGACACAGGCCTGTCAGTAAAATAGGAAGTGACAGAACTCACTGACACGATCATCTTCATCACTTATATATTATACTTCTGCATCAGATCTACGTCACAGCTTACATCAAAATTGGAACCTAATTTTAACCCTACACCACAACCTTCTACGTAACCTGACGTGTACCTCCTGAAAAATGTAACTACATGTTGGGCCGACACACACCACAACGACTTGGTGGCCGGTTGTGGTGTGGGGATGAAAGGAGTTTCTGGTTACTACCTAAGTCAGGACGTAGATTTCCCTCAGAAGCCTAAATCAAGCTTAAGTAGTGTTGCCTATTTGCTTCCCTGAACAGCAAGTTTTGTTAAACCTGGCTGTGAACTGTGGGACACCATTTATGTCCAGAGATCTGGCATCTGCACATGTCCGCCTCGAAGCCTGTAAACATGTTGGTCATTCCAGTCCTGCTCACACTGACAGGGCAAAAATCTTTTCATCCAGTCTCTTTGCCTTTCAGTGGTCCAGTGAATCCTTAACTAAAGGTGGTAATGAAGGAAGCAATGAAACACCTTTCCTTACTTCTGGTTCACTTCATTCACTCATTTATGAACCTTCCTTAGCAAACCTGGCGATTCGACCAAAACCCTAGACTAGAACAAACTCCTAGTACACACAACAATCATACTTGATCTAGCAGAGACTATAGCCCTTAATATTTCATGTGACTCGGGTTTTTCAGGAGTTTGCTCACAGGTTTCATCGAGACACCCAAACAAGAGTTGGTTAAAACTGGTTTCTTATTGGTCTTGCTGCTCAACGTTCACAACGTGTGTAAACAAATCAAACAGCGTGTTAAAAACCAGGACACTGCGTTGTGTTTACCTGCGGCCTGTCCCGTCTTCGCCAGCAGCCCCCCCAGCTCCAGGATGCTCTGTTCTTTGACACGCACCGCCTCCTCATCGCTGTCCTGGATGTCCCGCTTCACTACAACACACATAATGATGATGTCATCTGATCCGTGTTAACGTGAATCACCGCGATATACAAACAGTAAAAATGCAGATGTCCCATTACCACTTCCGTCTCTTAACGCTACAAGATATAGCTGTCATGAGCGGAATGGGTGGCGAGCGGCCAAGAGGCTCCAGAAGCTGCGAAATACCGGAGCTGTCACAGTGAAACAATACACGGCATTGGCGACTAAACCGCTAAGCTTTCACAAACGACAGAAAGAATCACAACCCTGCACTGACATGCGTTATGATTAAGACGGTGATATTAGGCAACAAACTCAATTTCACTTAAGTTTCTTTGTCGGCCTGACATCTGACCAGACAAGGGATAGCTGCTAACAACACTGGCTGCTAGCTAACATTAACTAGCCAGCTGTCACCCAAGTCACTGTCAAATGAATGAGCAGGGGTAGCTAACATTAGCTTGTCTGATAAGCTAGCCGGTATATTACTAGCCGGCTAGCCCGCTGCTGCTGACTCACTGTGCAAAGCAGTGGGCAAAAAGACACGGGCAGCACTGAGCTAGCTACTTCGGGTTAGCTTAGCCGCTAGCTAGCTAGCAAAGAGCAAGCCTGGCTAACTCAGCTGCTCCAGGACTGATGGACTAAAGTAAAGCCTCTGTGTCTACTCGTAAAATAACTTTCTCTCTAGCGCCACGTTTTGCGGAATATATTTACCTATTGAATGTAAGATATCAATAGAGGCATTCCGGTCTGTTCCAAGAAGAGACTGTGCTCTCTGAAACTCAGCCACTGCCGCGGCTGCCATCTTTCCTCTGCCTGCCTCCGCTCCACTTTGCTGGTGGTTTTCCGGTCAGGTCGTTCACGGGGTCGGAACACTGTCTCCCTCTACAGGTCGCGCCCAGTACTGCCCTGCGAAACGGTGCTTGGAAAAGTTTTACGGCATATTAAGCTCTAACAGCAACACCCAGCATTAACTGTCTCATTTGCTAATTATGTTTGAACAATTTTTAATATATATGTTTCCTCCAGTCATTAATGCGCTCTGCAAGAGCGCTTTGCGTGCATTCTGGCTCAAGGAGGCCATTTCTGTGACAAGTTTTTTTTTTAAAAACAGTGAGGAATGGGTTTTTAACGCAGTAAGGACAAGACTGTATATTAAAGATGGACACGGATTCCAGTTCTCAAACCAATGTGAAGGTGCTTTAAACCTCTGATTTTTCTTCATGGTCAGCAGGTGGCGATTTGTCTCGTGCCAAAAACACATCTGTTGTTACAGTATAGGTCTGTGGGAAAATGTCCTTCCATCGCGTCCTCAATAAACACTTTGCTGATGGGCTCGCTTTTCAGTTTTAAATCATACTAAACACAACATGGTTTATATTTTGTAAATTATGGTACTGTGCAGTGCAATCATTTACACAAAAAAAGCTACACCACTCAGGTTTTACAAAGGGACTTTGCAAACCAATGAGTAAGCAGAATGTAGCTACAGCCATCCTTTACATGCAGTAAAGGTGCAAATATTAACTTTTTCCCTATTAAGATAACATTTAACACCCTCCGCTTTACCCTTAACGGTGAGTTTTGACATCTGAGTATATCAATAAAGACGTGGTTTGACCATTAGAATAGTTTCTGGGTTTTTCCAAGGTTGGCTGTATACGCAGAGACCAGTTTGACTAACTTCTGATTCAAACCCAGTCATTTTGTTCTGTTTGTTCTACAAGCATCCAAAAAAAAAAACAAAACAACCCATTTGGCAGTGACAGCTTTGCCATTTATGATATGCTGTGTAAACTCAGACAAATGTTATCATGTAAACTGTTATATTCATTTTAATTCTTTTCTGAAATCTAAATTGTATATATTTTTTGTTTTATTCTTGATCTTTTTTAAATCATTACAGAGATAAAGTGAGAAAATGAGAGCTCCATGTCCACTCTAATTCTGCACTAGAACGCTAAAAAGTAAAGAAAAGAAACGGCATCATGCGTTAAATATACAAAATAGCCTTTATTTAATAAAATATACAAAGAGCACAAAACACTCAAATCTCACGGTGAAGTCGCTCGTGGCAGCCGTCTGCTCTCACAGGACGATGGATAGGTAGTCACAAACCTGAAGTCAGAGCAAACGAGAACACCTGGATGTTTTACACCGACAGCACCTCAAACTCTGAGACGTTAATGACACCGACGTGCGAGCTGCGTGGATGAGCGGGCACCATACCTTGCAGCTTATCATGAGGTTGGGAGAGCCTTCTATGTTAGGAGCTACAGAGAACACGGGGTTGTGGAGACAGTCTTCCATGTGCTCCGACACCCTGGACTCCAGAAGACGCTGCAGGACATCAGGAGTGATGTTCTGCTTCTAAGGACGATGCAGACATGTCATCATTTTTCCACTTTCTTTCCTTTACAGGCTTTCAGCGTATTTTAGCCACGTACACTATTTTTTATTTTATTCAAATTAAGATGTGTTCCCCTGAAAAGACACTTTCTTATTAGAATGACTGTACAGTGCTTGAAAGTTCTAAGTTTTCAAATAAAACATCTGGTCCTCAGCAGCTTTGCCACGTCTTCTAAAAAGAACACAGCAGCACAGCTTAGGTCTGGAAGGCTGCATATGAAGGAACTACAAGGAGAACCAAAAGAAAAATGTCCTTTGAATACTGCAAGTGGAGATGTTTGGCCATGAAGCACAGCACCACATTTGGAGAAAACCAAACTCAGCCAATCGGCACAAACACCTCATACCAGCTGTCAAGCACGGGGCAGACACATCAGAGTGACACATCTGTATACCAAAGTACTCTAGAGTCAAATGTGAGGACATCATCCAACAGCTAAAGCTGGGCTGAAACTGGATCGTGCAACAGGACGATGATCAAAAGAACAGCAACAACTTTACAACAGCAGGGCTTAGAAGAAGAAAAAATAATGAAATGTTGTTGTAGAAACTTAAGAGAGCAAAATTCCACCACAATGATGTGAGAGACTGGTAGTCATACAGAAAATGATGGCTTCAGGTTATTGCAGCTAAAGGTGCTTTTGCAAAGTTCTGTAGTTGTTTTTAGCTCATTTTAAAAGCTGCTAAGGACCAGATTATTTTTATAATGGCCTGTTCTTTTTCACATGACCGCAATTGTTGTGGTTAGGATTAACAGGCTAGGGAATGCACTGTGAGGGAATCTCCTCACTAAGACAATCAAGCTGACACAGCTCTGTGTGCGTGTGCCCGTACACACAGAGACGAGCAGGGCGTCACTTTTGGGACATTTTAGCTGGGACAGGTGAAGAACACACAGGCCCACAAAACTGTTTCAAATTATTAAGGAGGAAACTGAATTTACGATGCAAACTGATAGAAATGAGACTATCATGGACAATAACAGTGAAGCCTTCATAATGATTTTTTTTTTCAAAAACTTCAAGTTTTAATAGATTAGAGTTCAGCAGACAAACCTTAGTGTTGATATAAACTCCACAGGGGCAGGAGATAAAGAAGCTGTTGATGTTCAAGTTGTTCCTGTAAGATTAAGAAGCAAGCCCAGGTTGAAGCAAGACTGACAAGATCACATGCCAAAAATTGTGAATTTCATGTCAGTGTTTCACGACTCCTCGGTGTGTAATGGCCTTCAGATTCTACTTGTGACAAAGAAGAAACTGTGAGTGCGACCGCTCTGACAGAAAAACATTTTAAGGCAAGTCGACTGCTTTAAATTCCAGTTAGAAATCGCAAAATGAGAAACAACTGTTGCTGTCACGTGTTTAAAGCGACTGATTTCCAAACTCACGTGTGACATATGGGGCAAATAATACGCATCTCATCCATTCCTTCCACGACAGATGATATGTACTGCTGCTCAAACAGCTGGTTCTTTTCGTACTCTTCAATAATGGACATCTCTGCAGCACAGAGAAACACAGAGGCTCAGAATCAACAGGATCGCACAGGCTGCGTCTCCACTGAAAATATCCGCGTTACCTTCAGACATGAGCTCCTGTTGGATTTCCTCAAGCACCGCCAGTTCATCGTACTCCCTCAAAACACCCAACATCTGTAAGGAAACGTGTCAGACCAGTTCTCGTTCAGATTACACCAACTAAGCTCTGATTGGCTATCACCAATCAGAAATGAGGATATGCTGGGAGAGACAGACCTCTGCCATGCCCGCAGGTCCCCACAGTGAGGGGAGTCTCCGGTCCTCGGACTGCAGCGCGCTCCACTCCTCCTCCATCACCTCCTGGACGATGATGGAGGCCCCGGAGCTGCTACACTGCTGGCTCTCTCCCATCTGCCGGTATCTCTCCAGCAGCCTGGTCCGACTGTTTTTTAACCTGTCTACACAGCGCTTAAACGCACAAGAAAATAACGAACTGCAGTGTTAGAGTCATACCAAGCCTGAAAAAGTTAGCAACATGCTAGCTAACTAGCTCACCGACACCTCGTAATACCTTGCGATATGTTTCCTTCCATGGCGGGGTCGTTCCTTTATAAAGTGAGCGGTGTCTGTGCAGAGCGTCCATCATCAGTCTGTGGAGGCTGTCTGTTTACAACTACTCGCTGAAACAACCCGGCTAAAGTTGGAGAAGATTTCAAAATCAAAACATTCCGGCTTTACACCCCGCCACCCGGAAGTTGGCATGTACTGGCCCAGATTGCATGACGGGTTATGTAGTTTTTGATTGAAAAAAATACTAAAACAATAAATAAATAATAAATAAAATTCCTGCCAGGTTTAAAGAATCTGGGTAATCAATAAGATTAGACACGAGTGTATTAAGATTGATGAAAAGCTTTAAAGAAAGGATGTCAAACTCATTTGACTTCATGGACCACACAGATCCCACTTTGATCTTCTGTCAGTGTAAAGAAGCTTAATTGCATATTTAAGCCCTGAGATGCATTAAAATGTCCAGAAGTATAATTTCTACAGAGCATCTCAGTGTTTCTCCACGATAAAGAAACTGTACTGAACTGTACGGAAATAAATGTGTCAAATTTTAGAAAAAGTTCTGGAAGCTGCAGCTCATTGACTTGCGTGTAAAACTGAGAGTTGTTGGGGGTTTTTTAAGTCACAGCGAAAAAGTAAAAAAAACAGGAACTTTTCTCTTTCATTTAATTTTTTTATCTATTACCTGATTACTTTGGTGTAGGATGAATGCCCATGTGGGAGGTCTTTATCAGTAAAAAACAAACAAACAAACAGAAAAACTGCAAAACTGCAAAACTTAAACAGTTAAAAGTCCAAAATGTAATTTTTCCTCTTTCATGTTTTCCAAAGCTGTCCAACAGGGCCAGACTGGAGTCTTTGCCGGGCCGATTCTGGCACCCAGGGCTTATGTTTGACACCCTTGCTTTAAAGACCTCTAAACAGTGTCCAAACCACCATTTATGGAATAGATTTTATGAGAAAAACAAAACAAAAAACGAATATAAAGGAATGTTTTTACTGTAGTAAGAAACTGACAATATTTGAGAAATTTTACTGGAGGGGTGCCTTGACCCTTTAAGATACTATACCATAAACAAAATTAAAGAATTACCCCTGAAATAATAATATTAATAAAAACAATAATAAGTTAAATATAAATATTTCTAATTCAACAAAGCAAAACAATCAAATGTTAAAATTTTGAAAAGCCTTCCTGATCTGTTTATTCAGTCTGTTGATGTCACCGGCTCCTGTGCTGCTCACACCAAATAATAATAATAATAATAATAATAAACATTATTTACTATTATTATTGTTGTGTATGTGATATTTCTAAAATGATGGCAGTTGCAGGAAAATGATCGAACATTCACAGGAAACCTTCATGCTCAACAAACTCAAACAAACTAAATCAAACAAATATGCCTCAAGTTATGTCATTAATAACTGAATGCAGCAAAACTTATAGGAAGAAAACCACAATGGAAATAAGAACTAGTGCCAGTTAATCTTTCCAAATTACTGCCTATTTACTGCACATCATCTTGCCTTACATTCATGGCCTATTACATGTTTTTGAATTTTACCCAAGACAGTTTGACAGTCAGAGGTTGAAATTAGAGCTGCTTGAAGTAAATGTAATGTAATTGTGCATACAGCCGACTGTGTGTCATCCTCAGTCTCCTACACTCATTAAAATTCAAAATCCTAAAATTACTTCTGCTCATTGCCAGATTAACTACAGGGCCCCAGGGAAAGAAAACAAGATGTGGCTAGGCCAATCGGGAACCAACCAGGATGTAGAAATTTATCTGGCAACAGTTTGGTACTTAAAAAAAGTTTTGTTCACTAAAAAAACTGTAATTTGAGACAAATGTAAGTTGTAACCTTACAGTACTTATACAGTGGAATAATCCCAGGGTTAGACCACAAGACACAGGACAAAGGACCCGGGAGAGTTGATACAATGGTGCAAGAGGTGGTCCTGAATACTGCTTTGTTTCGGCATCCTGAATGTATCATGCCACAAAGCATAAGGTCAACAGCAAAGCATGATTGCTGATCAATACTGTATCTCTACTGTGCTTTATTGTACCTTTAAGAGTATTGAAAATCATTAAACTGATCCATAAATCTGAATATTGATTTATTTGTCATATATTCATACAGTCACCCATCAGCTGTGCCTCACTGTGTATCTTATTCTTTGCAGGATTTAGATAAAGCTTCCTCCTTAAGAAGCTTTACAAAAGTCCCTCCTCGTGTCCCACTCAGTGCCCTCCGTTGCCCGTGGGTAGAGCTGTATTTGGGAAGAGAGCCATTCAGATAAATCCATTTTCCAGCACACTGACGTTTTATGGAGTCTGGATTGTGGATGAAAAAGTCTTACTGCTGTTGGAAAGCAGCTGTACAGGCTGATTTTACACTGACTTTCATCCGGAGAGAGACCGCGGGAAGCATCAGGTTTTGGTATCTGGTGCGGGGTGTTACAGAAGTGGCTGCAAAAGGGTTTGTGATACCATTAGCTAAAGTCACTCCTGATCAGTGGTTGTCACTTTTGAAATAACATCATAACTAAGTACATCTTGGAAATATCTGGGTAGTGATTGGCTGAACTGACAAACTGATTTGATTATTGTCTCATTATCTCCTTACACTAGTTTTCCTATTTATTTTAAACATTTTGCTGTTCACTGACTTATTCAAAATAATGGCTTCTTCTTTGATTAATTGTGCTGACAGACCCTTAAGGGATTCTAATTTCCATGAAGTCAATGTTTATTTTCTTAATAGTTTCCAATTTTAATTATCTTTTAATGTTAGTTCAGTATTAAAGGATATTTTAAGGAAACACGATTCCTTAGCCAATCATACTCTGTGCAGCAGGGGCATCAGATCTGTATGTGTAAGGGGGGTGGGTTATTCCCTGTAATCACTGCTTTGATGAGCAGGAGGGGTGTGATGAAGGCCATAGCTCTTGGGAAGCAATTGTTTCTCAGTCTGTGCGTGTGGGCTTTGATTGTTCTGAGCCGTCTGCCAGATTGCTGTGACTCAATCAAGGGGTGGCCAATGTAACACAGTTAGAAAGAGCACGCTCTTGATGGTTTTATTGCAAAAAAAAATAAAAAATAAAAAATGTACCAGCAATATCTGTGTGAACTGAGCCAGCTTCAGCTTTCTAACCAGGTTCTGACTGTCAGAGGTCATCCCTGCTGTTGTAGTGATGTCAGCCAGCTTACGAACAAAAAGGCTCAGAAAGCAGGAATGTAGGAGTCGTGGTTTCAGGATCGGAGTGGAGGTTTCAGCTCTGAGGAAATCATCCAAGTACACAAGGACAAAACACCTAAGCAGTCCTGAGATCCCTTCCCAGGCGCATGATGAGGTGGGGCAAGATCTCATCCCATCACTGGGGTTTCACCCTTAATCCCCGGTGATGATAAAGATCCACGCCTTTTTTCACACCTTGGTTCATGTGATGTGATGACTCACATGATCAATAGGGTTAATGACTCTCGGAACGGGGTAAATACCTGGGACTCTCCAACATTTGGTTTTAGAACTGAAGAAGCCTCTTGGATGAAGTCCATTTGACTTCCTTTGTTCAACCACTCAAAAAAGCCCTGACCTGGACAGCTGACAACCTGCGCAGACATACTGGGAACATGTATGTAGCTTTCTGTCTCTTTAAGAATGCATTCGTGTTATCTGTTACATAGAAAATATAGTCCCAGGGCAATACATTTATGTAGATTGTGTATGTAAGGAGAAAATAGATTTTTAACATAGTCCTATTTCTGAGAGAGAAGCTGGTTAAGACTGAGTTAGCTGACTAAATGGTAAACGGACTTGTTCTTATGTAGGACTTTTCTACTCAGCTTGAGCACTTTATACAACCTCTTTCACTCATTTACACAACACAAGTGCTTTCTGTCTAACGTTCACACACATTCATATTTCAATGAACACATCAGAGAGCAACTGGGGGTTTTATGTATCCCTCAGTATTAGCCCTGTGATGGAAGGGCCACTGAGGTGGACAGCCTCCCCGCATGTCCCTAAACTGCACGAGAGCCTAAGAAAATAGAAACTATAAAAGCAACTATAAAAGTGTCATTTGATAAGAAAAACATTTGTAGTTTTCTGCCAGACTTTCATCTGAAAAATCTCAAAAATGACTGCCTGTGTCTGTGTGCGTGTGCGTGTGGCGGGGGGGGGATTTCTTTGTACCTGTAAGAGGAGGATGAAGCTGCTATTTTATGGTTAGCAAACACGGTGTTAACGGGGCTCGGCCTCACTCGCTGATGATGAAGTGATTCACAAAAATCACTGCGCTGATCCTCAGCAGACACCCTCCTCCACCTCCACCACCACAGCACAGCAGCAGCAGCTTCGACACGTTTGGCCGGCTGCTTCTTCAGCACCTCGGAGAGCGATAGGCTGGAGCCCGCGGGCGGCCAATGGCTTCAGCGGCGGCACCAGCATCCGGGCAGCAGCCAATAAGAGAGCGCTGTTTCTCCTCCACATCCAACCCGAATAAGTGCTGATGCCCGCATCTCTCTCTCTCCCTGTCTCGCTCTCTCTCTCTCTTTGCTTTGCTGCTTTACTGAGGGAATAAGCTGCCGTCTATTTTTGGACTTTATCGTGGCCATGTTTTTCTGTCCCCCTCTCTCTCCGTCGCTTTTTTGTGTTAATGTAGGTTTTTAGACCAGCGGGCCGGCGTGCTGTTGATTCATGTCTGGCAGGGCTGTGAGCATCAAACAGCCTCCACCGTGTAGATTTTTGGGCTTCTCAATGGAAGACATCTCTCCACTCGCTGCGAGCGAAGGAGTGCGGCACATATTCGCTTTGCGTGTGTATTCCCGCAGAGGAGCGAGGGACTCTTTCTGAATGAGCCTCTGAAGGGAAGGGGCGCGGGCAGCAGACCTGTCGGTGTTCGAGCGAGACCCGTTTGGCTGGACGAGCTCGTGCAGACGGTTGTGGATACCGTGGGCGGAAAGCCTTTTCACATTTTGATCTTACCCAGCACCGAGGGTAGGGGGGAGGTCAAGGTGGGATACATGGATTTCACAAAAAGAGAAGATTAATTAGAAGGTAGGAAACATGTTGGTTTTTCCCCCCTGTTAGCTAATGAAATATTAAAGACGCTCAAATAATTCTCAGATAAACGCAGAATCAGTCAGTATACACTCACCTGCTCAAAAAAAGAGAAAAGGCTTCTTTTTTTAACGTTCAGGGTCGTGGATGCCTCTCGGTGTGTGTTTCTGATGCTGCCTGGTGTTGGCGGTGTTGGTGGTGTTCGGGGGGTGGGGGGTGTTCAAGGCTTCCATTTTGAAGCTAAGATGGATGCTTGCGCACATTTCCTTTTCCCTGGCTCAGTGGCCTTATCTCGGTTCTTATATAATGCTGGTGAACACTGGTACGCCCATGCTGGGGCTACCAGTGCCGTCTATATGCAGCTTTATGTGGGGAGATGCGGCCATTTATACATGACTGCTGTGATGGAATGTCAGCTATTTGTGTGGCTGCACGATTTATTATGAAGTTTCTGCACAGACACCTAATGCAACACTCTCACGTAACACAGTTAATCCATTTCTGCACATTCTAGTGACATTAGCTGACTCTTTCATTCATTGGTATATTACTGTGACCATAAGCTCTGGGATGCTTTTCTTCACTTAATGAACATACAGTACCAACAGCTCAATGTGGACCTTGGAAGCAGTGATTTGCTCCCACCACCTAACCTAAAATCCTCTTATTGACGTGTTCTGAAAGGGGGAAGCTGGACTCGTGGCCTGCTTTCATCTGCATTTGCAGGCTCTTCCTCCAGATAGGAGCTTCTTCAATTGTCTCTGTTACAAGTGGACAACAGATTGACTGTGTAAATATCTATCTGGGCGGTTACAGGTTGTTTCTCATGGTCTAGCAGATAAGATTCCAGGTTTTTCACCAAGGTTCAACGTGGTAACTTAGGATGATAGATGTGTTGATTTGTAAACACTGATATGATTGATATTTACTGTATGTTACTGCAGAGTAGGTGGGTGAGGCATCTAGCAGTGTTGCATCACAACAAAATTTTCCTGTAGTTTGAAAACCATGTTTGTCCACTGGGTTTTCTCCAGGAGCTTGGATTTCTTCCTCCAGCAAAAGAAAAAAAAGGCATTGCTTGTCTGTATGCTGTTTGCAAAAGAGATACTGAAATGTCAAGAATTTGACTTCCTAGTTAAAAATTTTAAGCAAACTACCTTAGCCAAGCTGAGGGCCTTGGAGGAATAACTAGCATGAAGACCTTGAGAACCGTTGTTTGGGCCATTTTCATCTGATTTGCTTTTAATATCAAGAAGTAGGAACCAGAGTGTCCTCTCTGGTCTCGAAAACTAATCTGACCATTTTAAGGGCACTCTTAAATCATATTCAAGGTCTTCCTTACTTGGAACCCAAGAGGAAGAAATAGAAAGTATATCTTGATAGGTTTTCCCAAACATTTTCCCAAGTTTTCCTGTTTTCCCTCACTAAAACAAATAGAATGTCTAACAATCTTAAAGATAGCAAAATATCTTTGGACTCAACCAAATTTGTCACTTTTTATGGTTAAAAGAAGGTAAGCGGTCATTTCTGGATTAGTACGAAGACCTTGTGTGTGTGGTCCTTTCTGGCCTTGAAAATTTTAGCTTTACACTTAGTTCAAAGTCTGTTTGCTTACATTTTGCAGAGCCTTTCAACCACATTTCATGGTTGACTGGAGCAGACACTAGTCAACCTCAGTGGGACCTCAATGGCTTCTCTCTTTACTCACTTTTCAAAAGGAGAAGTAAAAACTCAGTTGAGATAGTCCTGTGCTAGAAAACTGTGAAAAGTCTTATCTAAAAGTCCAACAGCCATTTGGGGTGTTTCATCTGGATATCTAGTCATGGTTGTAGTCTCCAGTTCATTCTGCTATTGGAAAACTAGTTTGTGTAGACCCAAGCTTGTGGATCAGCTAGTGGAGTGTTAAGTTGGCATGGTTGTGCAAAACTTTAGCCTTTAGGTCTATTCTTTGCTTTGATAAACCAATCCACATCTACATCTCATTCTATACTGAGAGAAGACTGATTAAACTTCATCAGTTGAAATTAAATCTATCTAATATTGCACATTGCTGCTTTTTTTCTGTTGTTTGCTCACAGGTTCAACCTCCTCCAGAAGTGAGACGCTGACCCTTTCCAAGCTTTTTGTCTAGACGAGTCAAAGAGCTTTCCCCCACTACTTTCTACTGCACCCTGTCTCTGCTGCTAACTCTAACCAGACATCATGGGTACAGTGTTATCCCTGTCTCCTAGCTACCGCAAGGCAGCCTTGTTTGAGGATGGGCCGGCCACGGTGGGCCACTACACCGCCGTCCAGAACAGCAAGAATGCCAAGGATGCCGCTGCTGCAGCAGCAAAGTCCCTAAAACGCCCCTCAATCATCAGTGTGCTCCCATGGAAACGTATAGTGGCTGTATCAGCAAAGAGGAAGGGGTCCAAGAAATTACAGTCGGACAGTGGGGATGGAGGGAAAGGAAGCTCTCCGGATGGTCATGCAGCCGCCACCACCAACTCAGCCTCCAATAGCCTGAAGCTCAAGAAGTCTCAGTCCTGTGCTAACCTCTCATCCTATTCATCCAGCCAGGATCCAGCAGCCACCACTACCACTACCTCCTCCCACCTGCCCGCCTCCAAAACCTTGGCTAACGTAGCTACTGTCGTTGCCAAAAAGAATTCCCTCACAGGTTCTGGGATCCAGCCTTCCACTGCAGCTGGAACTCCAAAACGTGTCATTGTTCAGGTAACCTTGACTCTATAGTAAAAGAAAAACTACAAACTCATGCATGCATAATTTGATCAAATCTTCTCTCATTCCCTTTTCCTTCCCTCCTAAACTCAGGCCTCCACGAGTGAACTTATGCGCAGCCTGGGCGAGTTCCTGTGCCGTCGGTGTTACAGATTAAAGCGTCTATCCCCAACAGATCCAGTGCTTTGGCTGCGCAGCGTGGACCGCTCCCTCCTTCTTCAGGGCTGGCAGGATCAGGGCTTCATTACTCCAGCCAACGTGGTCTTCCTCTACATGCTGTGCCGCGATGTGGTCTCAGCTGAGGTGGCCTCAGAGCGCGAGCTGCAGGCCTCACTGCTTACCTGCCTCTACCTGTCCTACTCCTATATGGGCAATGAGATCTCCTACCCACTGAAGCCCTTCCTGGTGGAAGCAGAGAAAGAAGCCTTCTGGGACCGCTGCCTGGACATCATCAACCGCATGAGTGGCAAGATGCTCCAGATCAACACCGACCCACACTTCTTTACCCAGGTGTTTGCTGATCTGAAAAATGAGAGCAAGAAAGAGGAAGAGAAGACCAAGCTCCTCATAGGCCTTGACCGATAAGAGGGCGCTGGGAGGGGGGAAGGATTGGAGGATAGACAGTTATTAGGTTGAGGACAGGAAGACTAATGTAATGCGGTGTAATGTTACCTTTGAGCTGTAATGTTGTCTGGCGTCTCTACTGGTGATGATTAACCAATTTTTTCAATGTAGAAGATAGAGCTTCTTGTATGAAACATAGTGTTGATGTAATTTCAAGTGGGCACTGAGGCACTTAAATGCTAGCAGGCATTTTACCCAAAGGCTGCAGTTAAACAACAAAGCAGATAAAATCAGAGTTGCTGAGGTGTTTCTCAAACCACCAGTCACATTGACTGGATCTGATTATATTCTCAAGATTAACAGGCTGCTTGTTGGCATTCAGCATCCAGGTCCCTCAGCTCAGGGTAACAAGTTTTAAAGCTGAGATACAATTGTTGAGATTCCCAGCAACAATTTATCTGACAATGTAGACAAGGAGAGTCATATTTTATCAAAAGCATGGCTAGCTGAGATCATGATGTGACATTAACAGCATGATAGAGAGAGCGAGAGATCCGCTGTATTTACCTTTTACCTTGGGTGTAAAGATATTTGTCAGTCTGGCCTTCACGTTAAGAAATGAAGTCCCAACTAAGTTTTATTGTGAAAATGAATACAAACATAAATGGGTTTAGAGATGCCAGACAACACAGATTTAGTTACTAAGGGTGGATATATAAATATATATATATACTGTATATGTATACAGTATATATTTAGCATTGAGGCATTTTTATCTATAGAGAACTGAACCACATTGCATGAGGTCACTTCATATGTCCTTGCACATGACCACTTGCTTATTGCCAACTCCGCTTTACCTTATTCCTAAAGTCCTTCCCAAGCTTTATTGCACTCATCAAAAGTGGTTCTGCAAGGTCCATTCGCATAACATAAAAAGTATTAACTTGCATAGCGTGGATGAGATCACGTCAACCAGATTGTTTAATTGGCACTCCTATTCATTGTACTGTAGTGGATTCATGCATCCGCATATTATATAAAGTACTGTAGTTTTAAAAGAACATTTGGGTTTATCCAGTCAAATATTCTGGGAATTAGGAGACCAGCTGTGTATTTTTAAGAGTATGACATGCTAATCCTTTTGGCACAGATGAATAATTATTAAACAAGCCCTTGTGAAAGCTGTTTACATTTACAAATACGTGGGAAAATGCAATACTGACCCCTCCAGGGCACATTTTACACAGGGAATGATCTCATTTATTTCTCTTACCCTGCACTTTCTCCTGCAGTCCATATTGGTGCTGACAACAGAAAGAAAGAAAGAAAGAAAGAAAGAATACTTTTAAAAGACTACACTCGTGTTAGGTGCATCACACTGTATGAATGACTGGTGGTGATGGGTCATAAAAGATACGTTCTTATAGCAGATCATGTGATCTCTTTCTCAGCCAATGACTACACACATTAGAAATCAAAAGTAAATGTGATTATGGAAGTGCAGAGCCAGACACAACAATCGTAGATGTGACTTTTCTTCCAAAACAACACTTTGATGTTGCTGTCACCACTTGGCACCAGAGACCTTGGCTGCTGTTTGAAGTCCCAACACCCACCCCTCTTTCCTCTGCTCATGGCTCTCCTCAGCAACATGGACGAAATAAATCAACACAGATTCTCTCCCTCTCATTTCGATCGCTCCGGTCTGGTCTGAACCAGTCGTGTGCTGTCTGGTGCAGTTCAGTCCAATTCAGTCCAGTTGTCCCATATTTAGAGACTCTCTGGTCCACGGACCTGATGGCTTACTTATTCACAGAGTTGTTTGACATGCATGTGTGCTTCTATAGGTTTCCTAGCATGCTGCTTTGTGTTGGGCACGCCATGCCTCATGTTACAAAAGAGACTGAGCAGTTGCTATGCTGAACTGCTGAAAGCTAGACTGAGCGATGTGACATCCAGGGGCAAGGACGATCCAATGAGGGCACCGAGATTAGCCTCTATGTCTCTTTGGTCACTTATTTGGTATGTCCAAAGAGAAATCTGAGAACTAATGAACTGTAAAAGCAAAATGTTTTACATTTTGGATCAAACGTAAATGTGATCATAGTAAGATTTGATTTGGAAGGTAATTTCATCTCGTTTCTGAAACTATACCTGTTGAGCATGTTGCTAAAATGCATCTCATCCCTAATCCTACCCCTAAGTGGCTCTACAGCAACCTATTGTACATTAACCATCTGAGATCTAGGCCCCAAACCCTAACCACATGTTTTGTAGACAAGAAAAAAAAAGGCTTTTTTGAACAAATGTAAACACATTTTGATGTTTCAGTTAGAACCAATACGTTCCATGTCCCCTTATTGCTAGAACTTAGAAAAATGAACAAATATTACATATTCTGATAGTTTAGGGTGATTACTTTGGCCTCAGAGGGTAAAGAGTACAATAGTTCTGACTTTTGGTAGCCAGCCATGTTTTCAGACTGAAGACTTACAAAAGACAGAATAAAATCTCTAGACTTCCTGTCTAAAAATACGTAATCAAACAATTTCCATAATATACTTAAATCTGGTGCTTTCTTTCTTCCTAAATCACTGAAGTCCACCTTTAAAGACGCACATCTTCAGATTGTATAAATTTTTCTGTTTAGAAGTTTCAAGCCCAAAACTGAATTTTATGAAGCCCAAAGGTATTATGATTTAGTTTTGGAAAGCTCCAGAATCACAAGAGAGATTATAGAAGAGTTGTCAGTCTGTGTCACCAGTAAATTTGTTGAAAACGTTGGTCCTTTAAAGGACCATTGTAAGGATACTCCTTCAAAACATTATGATCAGTATATCCATAAATGGATAACTGATCTTATACATGTCCCCCTGTGGTGAGAGTCTTATCCTTGATGATGTCATATCTCTAAGTCTAACAGTAGCCAATAAGATGTTTTCAGTTTTTGAAAACCTGTGCCCTCTCGGCAGGGCGGAGCTCTTGTGCCATATCATTCTAAGACTCATTATTTCATACAAAAAGAAAAAGAAAACACAAAAACATGAGCCAAGAAAGACTATAAAGTTGTCATGAGGAAGCTTTTTCATAATGTTGCTGCATTGTACATCCGAGATGTAGACCAGAAAAAAAAGACTTTCTTTACATGGTAAGGAATAGATGCCAAATTGGAAAGCTTGTAAATTCAATATACAGAGAAGTTGTGTGTGTCACTTTGCAAAATGTATGCCAAAATTGGAGTCATCGCACACTGGAGCGTTCACCATTCTGTTTAATTTCTGTATAGTAATATTTGGCCTTCCCTCTTAATATGAAAAAACAAATCAAACACAGAAATGCAGACTTTGCTTTTAAAAATGAGGAAATGAATTTTAAATCAAACAGAATGTCATGCCTCTTTTCAGACTCTGTGTCTTCACAAAGCGGGAGATGTTTCATGTTCAGATGAGAACCAACTGGGCTGCAGCGCTTTCATGCTCTGAAGAAAAACATGTAGCCTTGATCCAGAGTCAGACCTCATGAGACAAATATGCACTCTAAGAATGAATCCATGGCAAACATGCTTGTTTACATGCCCTTCCTCCTAGCTGTTTCTGATGGGTTGAATAGTAGACAAGTAGCATATTCCTCAATGGCATTCGCAAGATGACTGTTGAATAATCCTGTTTTTCATAATTTGTTGTACTTGACGATCCAAAAGGATCTCTCTCTGCAGGCAAAAGGATAAAAGACAGGTCAAACGGTCAAAAATCATCAACTCCATAACAAGATGTACGTGAACTGTAATAAGTTAATGTTATAGAAGAATTTGCAATTTTTATTCATGTCAGTACTTTCAGTATCTAACAGATTTAACAGAAGAATGACAGTTTTAGAATTAAAGGTTAAGGTTTACTAAGCCCCACAACCCACGTCAAGCCTTTGGTTGTCTCGAAGGAAATTTTCTTACAGTGATAAGGGCAGCAGGTGTGGTGGCAAATCTTAGATTGTAAATGATCCAAAAATAAATAATTAATTCATTAATTAAAAGAATTCCATAAAACAAATTTCTCATTTCTAGCTAACAAAGGTTAGTTTACTGACTTAAAGAACAACATTCAAAGGCTAACTAACTTGATAGTTATTTGACAAAAAACATTAGCTAAAATATTCTCCAAATAATTTTTTATTGTCTATAGCGGTGTCATGTCAAAATTACTTGTTGGAATGAATTCTGTCTGTAAAATGCACAGCTGAACTGTGAATGCTAACAATAGCATTTGCCCTGTTTGTGTCACTATAATAAACCAGTAGCTGAAGCGAGCTATTGGTTTAGTGGCTAATATTTTGTAAAAAGAAACCCTAATCGCTCACACTTAATGGATAAAGTGTTCACATGTGGTTGCTAATAAACAGCTAAATTGAAACTGGGAAAGCAATGCAACAGGTTTCCCAATGAGATGTAATTGTCCAACACCCATTGCCCTGTTTAATGGGGATTAGATGTCACTGTGGTTGCCAAATTTTGAAATATTGCCGTGGAGTAAAGTTTGTTCGTCACTGATAGTCTCTTACAAAACAACCTTTAACCAAAGTATGCTCAGCAAAACACAGCAAAAGTAAGGGTGAAATAGATGAAAATTTATCAAGAGTTTTAAGAACAGACAAACTCAAACGGATACAAAAATTTATTAATTTATTAGAGAGACATGAAAAGGCTTTTAATGAAGCAACTGGTTGCTACAAACAACTTCATGCCTGAAGACAAAGGCTAAAGCTAACAAGCAAAAAGTTAGCTTCTTCACCAAATAAAAACATTGGTCTTATATTTCAACTTAGTCTGTTCAATTCATATCTTATAGGGAATAATGTCAATAGGACTCTTATTTTTTCTTCTTTTAATGCTAGGAAAGTAAGATGCCTGTTAAATGTGACGTTATCTTGGGTGATGCTAGCTAGGGTTGCTACAGTCTAAATGTTAGTCGACCTAATGGACAACAAGGCTAACACTAGCTTAAATTCTGATAGCATCAAAGTCACACATAGTGTATATACAACTAAGTGGATGTGCTAGTCATAAAAGGGGCACTGCATTATTAAAATAATTAGCTGCTTGGCCTTTTGGGTAACTACTGTTGGTTAAGCTAATGATTGTATCTTACGTTAGCGATGAGAAACACAGCTTAACTCATTTCTCATGGAATTGCACCGATAAGGAACCACCTTAAACTCTGGAAATATGTCTTTTCACATTGTGAACAAACCCAAAGCCTGAGAGACCTCTTGTGCTGCGTTACAGTTGCTAAGCTGTGATTGAACAATCATTAAACAACGTCAGCGCTACTCATTCTCTGATACACTGAATATTCCATTTTCTTTTTTTAGTACCCTTGTAGTGTCAGATTTTGACACTGATGTTAGGAGTGATAATTCGAAATGTGTAAAATTACCAAAATATTTATGACCACTTTCCACCTGCTCCAGGCCTGTCAGCTGTGCAGGGACAACAAAGAAAGAGAAAACTGAAGGTAAAGGAAAGCTGTCCTCTGAATGAACCTTTTTCTTGAACTGGAGAGGGAAAGTATGAGTTGATAACACCCCCTCCGATTCATGCTCTCATCCATGATTAACTCATAACCATGTGCCATATTTTATCTTGCAAGACATACAAGACAAAAAAGAAAAACAAAACAAAAAAACTATTGTGTGACATATGCTTCTAATGATGAAGTTGGTTTTCCTTCCTTTTCATTTGTGAATCATATTGTGTAAACAAGAATCTTTGGTGAACAAAGTCAAGGCTACTAGTGTTACTAGAGTGCTGATGCTGCAATCTGTTACTATGTGGATGTATGAATACGTATGTGAGAAATAAGAATACTTTGATCAACTGTTACAGGTACTTTATATAAAAACCTTTACAAGCACTGTGTTCTGTATTTTTATTTTTATTTTGTTCAGGTAGTATGAATGATATTGAGACAGTTCTTACTCGGACCACAGAAAGGCAGCAGAGAGTCTCTGAAGCTGCATCTGAAGCAGCTGAAGAGGAGCTGGGAGGAAGAGGATCATAATAATTTTGAAAAAATGCAATTACTGCTACCTAGCTCCCTAACCTGACCCTTGGGAGTCATTAAGAGCAGATTTAATTTTATTGGGTGATAAACTTTTTTAATACCAAATTCCTCAATTCATTGATCATTCTGCTCTATACATCTGACATGAAGAGAAAAATACTGATAAGGCTAAATGCATAAATACTTAAACTTTAATCTTAGTTTCTGATCAGTTGATATTAAGTTGAAAAACTGATCATACTAACCTCTATAGCAGGGTCTCAAACTCCAGGCCGCTGTCCTGAAACTTCTCCATGTGTCCCTGTTGCAACACACCTGAATACAATTAGTAGGTCATTAGCAACACTCTATAGCTCTTGACTGCATGCTGAGGTGGCAACAGCTAACTCTGCTCAAGTAAATTTAAGTAAATGTAAGTGTTTGGAAAAATGTACTTCTAAAAGTACTTTTATTGTTCATTCACTCATGAGCTGCTGTACCATGAATCAAATGGCTGAATTGCCACTTCAGTATGCAGTCAAGCACTATAGAGTGTTGCTAATGACCAACTAATTTTATTCAGGTGTGTTGCAGCAGGGACACATGGAGAATTTTTCAGGACACCGGCCCTCGAGGACTGGAGTTCGAGACCCCTGCTCTTTAGTCTGATAAAAAGCACAAACAACCCAACTGCTGCTAAGCTTTTGAGCATATAGTACATACAGTCTTTCTACAGACTTATTTTTCCACTAAACTGAAGGGACAAAAGACCCAAGGTATTACCAGAGACTTGTCTAAGAAAGAGACACAGCACAGCATCCTGATTCGACACCAGTGACCGTTTGCAACTTTTATTACAGAGGCTAGAAATTCACAGAAAGAGACCTTTCAGTCTGGTGAGTATAGCAAGTCTATAGATTATTTTACAAGAGCCTAAATGGAAATATAGTTTAGTTCTTTAAGGTGGTGATGGTGGGGTAGGAGACAGGCTTAAGAAAATCAACAGGAAGTGAGAGGAAGGGCAGTGGAGAATGGTCAGGCAGGCGAGACGCAGGTAGGTGCTGGTCCCTTTCCATTTACACGTGACGACTGGATTGTGAGGCCAGGTGAGCCGTTTCTCGTCAGAGTTTACTTTTCCTCTCTGCTTACAGGAACCAGAGAGGCAAACCATCCAACCATCTTTGAAGAAGAACATTTCACACCACCTGGCAGATAACAGTCTGTAAAAGGACGGAGGCTCAAACTGGTCCTTAGATCCTGCATGATGAGAAAATGACTAAGAAACAGATGTGATGGCTGAAGGCCAGGAAAGAGAAGGACGAGGCAGACTTACAGAGCAGACGTCATACGACACAATATGACTGTACATGGATCAGCTTATTGATGTAACCTCTGACCTGCCTCTGAATGCTTGGAAAACAAAGGAAACCAATCAGTTGCTTTTCCCAGTGTAGTTGCCCCACTGGTGACTCCCTGTAGCAGGAATGACTTTGATTGCATAGGTTTTTTAACAATAAATGGCCATCACTAAACAAAGTGTGGAGTTGTCTGAATCTGAGTCAAACACCGGTGCATATAGAAGAGTCTAATTCTGAACATTTAAACTGAACCTACTTGAACTCCGTCTGCTAACCTTCAACCTCAACAGCTGAAGAAGTTACGAATGTTTGATCAAAGTTAGAGTAAAACTCAAAATGACCTCATAATTTGGGAAACATAAAGATTGAAATGAAGTAATTAAAGTGCAGTAACAATCTTCTACTTCTACTTTAAATATTTTGAGTTGGTGAAAAGTCTGCATTGCAGGCAGGTGTTCCATGCTGCTGTAATAGATGCAGTGTGTGGTTTAGCATCGTCCTACTGAAATATTCATGGCTTTCCCTTAAAGAGGCGTCACTGGATGGGAGCAGATGTTGCTCTAAAACCTGTATATACACCTTTCAGCATCGATGGTCCCTTCCCAGGTGGTTTCTTTGCTTTCTGTTGTCCCCATTCCAACTTTTTTTTAGATGTGTTACTGTCGTCAAATTTTGGGTTTGTGAGATCTGCAAATCATTGTATTCTGTTTTTATTTGACTATTTAATATTTATTACTGACTGTTATTTGACTATGCTTTTAAGTTTTGAGTTTCAATGTGCTGTTGCTCGTTAGCTAAGTGATCTTAGCAGTAATAATATTAAAGTAAAAATCATCATTTAAAAACACCCCCTACATTAATGTCCAGTCTATGTTAGAGTGTTGTCTGCTGTGTGAATTAGATTCTTTGACGTAAACACAGAAGTTAGCCGACCATCGT